>JAECUM010003126.1:0-88233 GCA_016617855.1 Megalonaias nervosa | reverse complement strand
GTTGTTATCGATCATGAAAGTGTCCGAGTTCTGTTTCAAATTCTTAGTGTGTATATGTGGTGTTCAGTGGAAATAGGGTGTTTTATGGTATAGGTGGTGTGATGAATAATATTTTTGAGGTTTAAGGGATAGTATATTTTTGTTTTCTTTCAGCTCCTTCTCTTACACTCTAAGCTAACACAGGACGCTCTTTCTGGGATAGTGTGTGATAAGGGATGGTATATAAGGTATGTGAGAGTATGTTTTGTGGGATTTCATCTCCTTCTCTTACATTCTAAGTAAGCACAGGACGTTATTTTGGATAGTGAGTATGATATAGTAGGATGGTATAGTGGGTGTGATGGATAGTATTTTTTTTGTAATGTAAATGATAGAATACTTTGTAAGATTTTGTCTCCTTCTCTTACATTCTCAGCTAACACACAAGACGTTTAGTATAGTGAGTTTAAAGGGGTGTTAAATAGTATAGCTGATTTGATGGATGGTATTTTTTGTGGTGTGAGAGATAGTTTATTTGTGAGATTTTATCTCCTGTTACACTCTAAGCTAACACAGGACGTTCGGAGTATGTGATGGCGTGTGTGTATGTGAATGTATATGTCTATGTATTGTTTGTGGCTATCAAACCCCTATTTCCCTTTCAAATTCATTTCACCTACCTACCTATAATAGCGCATATTCAGGTCAGCCACTTGCAACACTGTTGCTAATGCACTGCCCGATTGACGTCAGCTACTTGCAACATTGTCACCATTTTTCCGCAGTGTCCAGTACCGTGACGTCCCCCCCTGTCAAATTCAGTTTGTCGCTATACAGGCCCACCATGTTAAATTCCCGTTTGTCGCTATACAGGCCCACCATGTTAAAATGTCCTTGTCGCTATAAAGGGCATGTTAAATCCCCATTGCCGCTATATCGCCCCCTATTAATACTGTTCTAGCTATACTAGTCATCCATTGAGATTATGGATAATAGAAACACATTACGTTCGATACTGAATCATCCATTGAGATTATGGATTAGAGGATCCCAATACGTTCGAAAATGAGTCAAATGCTGGACTTGATTTAGATTCTGATTTCGACAAAATGTGATTTCGTAGACGCAAAGTCTGAACAAAATTGTCCTTTGCCGTCGAGGCTCACACTTAACTTTGGTGTGAAAACTCCCTATAATTAATGTAGCTTGCAAGTAAAATAAGACTTATTTTAGCACAAAATCCTTTACAGTCATCAGAAGTAGTCCATTTATTTATACTGACCACAGAATGAAACGGTACACTTTTTTAATCTATACTTTAAATACAAATTACTTTTCGGGTCATGTTAACACTGAAACACCGATTCATTTGGATGGGATGATTACAAACATATTTTCCAAACTGATACCTTTATGTTTCAAGCGGTCATTATACGTAAACATGTTGTCTTTCCTATCTACTGATGGTATCGTGTGATTTTTTAAAGTCTCAAATCTTTGTTAAATCTAATGAGCTTAATTTTTATTTAGATCAGAGTAGATTATCCCCAGTGAATTGTAATGACTTGCATATAAACATGGTTTAGTTCTCTATTTTGTTCAACTGGTTTATTATTCTTTATTATATTGGGACTTTTCTTTAACTTTTCAGCTAGTTAATGTAATCAATCCCAAGTATTATCCAAATGTTGTATTGGGTTTTCATAACAGCAGACATACGCACATACACATACGTATCAGATGGAAGTAATATCCAAGTTTAATTTGATTGTCAGCAATATACGTGATACTAATGGTCTACAATAGGCCAAACCGCTCCGCCCACTACAGTAATCGCTTACTCTCCCTTTTGTATGTTTACCCCTACCGATTGCAAATACGTGTCACCAGTCGGTCCCTAACACTATCATATCCAGCAGGTTTCAAGCCAAACGCGAGGTTTTTTTTTTCTAACGCGGCGTCATATTTGCTTGGGCGAGTCTATTGTTTTCCGACAATGGATGCGATGGAGTTCACCATCCTCTATAACCTCTGAATAACTCTATAAATTTCCGTAACATTGGGAGTTGCATCCATTAGAATACATGTATATGAAAGTTAAATTTTTTTAATTAGTTAAATTCTTGTTAGAAATATTAAAACTAGACATTGTAAACATTGGATGTGGATAGTTTTCTTTATTAGTGAAAATGGACTATTCTAGAAACCGGAAAAGGACAGTGAGCAGTCTGTCTGGTCGTTTACAAGTATAGCTTCCGTATGTGCTTTATTATCTTATATACTTGTATTGCACTATATTTTAATCTACTGATGTGTTTATTAGGAAGGTTTGCTTTTTTGTAGACAGTCATCTGAGCTATGAAAATCATCAAACACCAATATTCGTGCCCTATAGTGCCCTGTACTGTATTTTTGTTCCGTTTTGCCAGTGTTGTGTTCGCTACGGAAATGCCAAAAATAAGGGCCAGTATTTTTAAATTTGATCTAATAAAGCATTTGCACGTTACTGGCTTAGGATTAGCGGACAAATACTGGTTGAGGAGATGTTTAATTGTCTTGCTGCTTTTTGACAGGTCATAGAAATGTGGTTCCTAAAATTTATTTGAGAATCAATAACTACTCCAAGGAGTTTCACACAGTCCTTACATGTTATTTCACGATCTGTTGTGATTAAATTGGAGAAATTTTACCCCTGTTTGTCCAAAACAATGGCGTGGAATTTCTGAGGGTTTGCTTGCATACCATATGCTGTGAACCAGTCAGTATCTTGCTCTCATTTTGTATTACATTATTTGGATCTTTATGGATGAAAGATCTGGTGTTGTCATCGTCTTAAAGATACAGTGCTGTTTGTTTTGTGAAGTAGAATTTTTTAAGGGGGGTGGGTTTTCATAGGATCCGATTTTTTGTAGATTGAGATTACCAGTGCTTCTATAAGACAAGCGGGCAATTTCCCTTAGTCAATACAAGTATTAAAGAGTATGCTAATTAATGAGCATAATTTGAAAAACAATTTTGAGGAATGTTGTCGATTTCTTTGTAGCAATGCGTGCCATAATTTGAAAATTTGTTTAGGCACTGCATGTTACAATTTGAAACTTTGGTATTGTTCAGGTGGTTGATGAATGTCATAAATAGCTGTTATGGTAGGATAAATAATAATGTTATCTACGAGTTCAATTTTAATTCAGGAGTGTTAATGTTAAATTCGTTGAAAATTTCACACGCAAAATATTTTGGTCCGTAATCAGGGCATAACGCTCAATCAGAATGATGTAGCTGTTTGAACTTTTAATTTGTTTAATTATAAGCCAAAAGTCCTTAGATCGCGCCACTTGTATACTCTGTTATAAAACGAGAAATGTGTATATTCTTTGGAAGATTTAAAGAAAGTTTTTATTTCGATACCTGAATGATTATGGGTTTGATTTAAGTTTGAGAGTTTGCGGCTATGCATTATTTCGATGTGCATCTTACAGAAATGTGCTAGCTCTGCATGACTGTTTTCAGAGAAGTAATGATTGTAAACTGTGAGCCGATACTTCTTATTTTTCATTACTTCCGCTGGTCATAGACCAGAGTAGCTTATGGGATGGTATGTTGTCTGTCGTCCGTCCGTTAGCACAAATAGCTATCGCTAATCCTACACTTCTCGGAGGATTGCCAGGAAACTTTACACCAACATTGATCTCAACTGAATTGTGCTGCTCGGACATCCAGTACCGTCGCCACGTTAGCCATCTTAAAAACCCAGTTATCCCTAGTCATCCTGATGGATGGTTACATCGACATGAAGTTTCATTAAAAGACTTTCTTATGACATCTAGTTGGTCCTTGGTGACAAGGGAGATAATCTAATTTCTAATATGGCCGCCACAGCGACCATCTTAAGAATCTTCTGATAGCTGCTTCTCCTGAACGGAAAATCATATTAACATGAGGTTTTTACCAGACAACTTTCTGTGATATCTACTTGGTCCTATATGAAAATGGTTCAGTTTTATATCCATTTTGGCTGCCACAGGGACCATGTGACAATCTTGTTGTAGTTACTCCTGTGATATGGGTGGTCATATCAACATGGTGTTTTCACTGAAAGACTTCCTATAGTGATTAGATGATCTTAAATGAAAAAGGTGCTGCTCTTTTCTCCAGCTTGGAAACCTTGTTATCGCTACTCCTCCGGACAGAGAAGTCATATTGTCATGGTGTGTTTACAAGAAGACTTCTTAGTCATAATTGAAAAAGGTGCTGATCGAATAGCCAATATGACATCCACAATGGCCATCACAAAAATTTTGATATCGCTACTCCTCCTGAAAGGATGATCGTATAAAAAGGCGTCTTTCACTAAATGACTTCTTATGGCGTCAAATTGGTGTAGAGCTAGCCTTAATCTAATTAGATTTAAATATCACTCAGCGTGGGAATTGTTATGGTTGGGGTGGGGTGCTCCCAATGTTTTATTTAAACTGTTATTGAAGTCCCACGCAGACTCTGTTTTGTTGAAAGTTAAATTTAGTGAAAGATAGATGTAAAGCTCAGAGCCTCCAGTCAGCAATGCCGACGTTTAGATGGTTAAATATACAAAAAAGGGTTGAAATTCAATGAATAACAATTTAATAACAATTCAGTAATCAAATGACTCAAATTTCCGATTACACTCCTTCCGCCAGACCCTTTAATAAGCCTATTGCATCTCTTGATTAGCAGTGTGAGATTGATTTCCACCTGTTCTTGTATTTCTACTCATCTGGTGTATCCTTTCTCTCTCCTGTTTCTCCCACTTCCTTCTCCTTCTCCTCCTCGACTTTCCCTAGATTCCTTCTCCTCCTCTCCACTTTCTCTACGATTCGAATAAGAAGCGTGTTACTTCAGCATTGAATACCCCTTCTGCTCATATTGAGGTAATCACATTATCTGAGATCCAAAATGCAATAACAAGACAAAAAGGTGGTAAATGTCCAGGATCAGATTTTTTATATGTGGAACATTTTAAATTTTCAGATACTAGACTTCATGGGCTGTTAATGATTTTATTTAATTGTATGTTTGTGCATAACTTTGTACCAGATGATTTCACAAAAGTTACAATTATATCGCTACTAAAAAGCAAAATTGGTAACCTGGCGGACAAAAATAACTACAGACCTATAGCTCTTACGACTATTATCTCAAAAATATTTGAATGCATCATACTACAAAGATGTGAAGTCACAATCTCCGATAATCAGTTTGGTTTTAAAAAAGCAGCATTCAACAGATTTATGTCTATATGCCTTTAAGGAAACCGTCAGCTATCATGTAGAACATGGCAGCCCAGTATTTGCATGCTTTTTAGACGCTAGTAAGGCATTTGATAGGGTCAATCATTGGACACTCTTTAAAAAGTTGCTTGATATTAAAATATCTGTATACATAGTTCATACTTTAGTTAACTGGTATGGCAAACAGTTGTATTATGTGCGATGGGGAAGTGTAATATCCAGCGCTTTCCATGTAACCAATGGGGTGAGGCAGGGAGGTATTCTTTCCCCTTTGTTATTTAATATATACATAGATGAGTTAAATCGTATCCTGGGCCAGTGCTACGTAGGGTTACGTCTGCCACCAAATGTGTTGTTTCTTAACAATTTTAGTTTTGCTGATGATATGTCACTGATAAGTCCTTCTATCACAGGTTTAAGAAAATTATTGAAGATATGTGAACAATACGCATTAGAGAATGATATCATCTATAATACACAAAAATCAGTATGCATGGTCTTTCAGCCAACTTCTTTTAAATTACCATCACCTCCCCCTGTACATCTTAACGGTAATGCTCTTACGTATGTCGACAGTTATATGTATTTGGGTCATATTTTGAAATCCAATCAGTCAGATAATGAAGATATGATGAGACATTATCGATATTTGTGTACTAGAACAAACATGCTTCTACGCAAATTTAAGAATTGTTCATTGAGTATCAAAATTAGATTATTCAAATCTTATTGCTGCACTATGTATTTTGCTCCACTGTGGACAAACTTTAGTGAATGTATGAAAAGAAAACTAGTAATTGGTTATAATAATAGTCTTCGTTTTCTATTAGGTCTTCCTAGATGGAACAGTGCCTCCAACATGTTTGTAAATTATAATGTATTCAGTTTTGAGGAAGCAATGAGAAAGTATGTATTCTCAATGATAACAAGACTATCTAATAGTGAGAACTGTATATTGAAATCACTTTGGAACTATGACATTCATTTAAATTCTCATATTATTAGTAGATGGAACAAATTACTCTTTAAATGTGCCACTTAATTTCATTCTTAACAATGCAGAGCACAGTCCATTGTTGTAGATGTGTCTGTATACTTGTAAATATGATATATATGTTCTTTTATGTTTACAATGTTTTACTTTATATCCGTATTTTAATTTAGATGTATGGACTATGTAGTCTGAAATAAAGAATTCTTATCTAATTCTTATCTTATCTTATCTACCACGACAACTCTTTTAGCAAACGTGACACTCAGTTTTTCTTGGCGTTAGAAGCAAGCAGACATTCCATTCTGGATTAGAACTAGTATACACCAACAGCTGGTTGGCATTATGCCTTCACTAGAGTTTATGTTCTATGAGAAAAATACTGAATGGGCAGTTGTGTCTCCTTTTCACGACTGTGCTGATGTCTTGTAATTAACAGGTAGTATAGATAGTTTACAAGTAAGATTACAGTTGGTCCTAAGGAAAACGGTGTAAATCTGATGTAGAATACGGCCATCTTCAAAATCTTGTTATCGCTACTACTCCTGATCGAAAAGTATCATTGCCATGGGGTTTTCACCAAAAGACTTCTTATGATGTATAGATGGTCCAAAAATGAAGTGATTCCGATCGAATGCCCAACACGGCTGCTACAACAGCCATACAGAAAATATTGTCACTACTCCTGAATTCATGGTTTTATTAACTTAGCAACTTCTTAAGGCGTCTGGTTGGTCCTAATGGTGCCATTCAGACTTTCAGTATGCCTGCCACAGGTGCCATCATGAAAATCTTGTTATGAATCTTTGTTCTAAATGAATGGTCATATCAGCATGGGGTTTTACTGCAAGACTTCTTACGATGTCTAGTTTGTCATAACTGAAAATGGACCCTATCTGACTTTTAATATTACTGCCACAAGGACTATCTTAAAAAATCTTGTTATCACTACTTGTACTAGATGACTGGTCATATCGACATTATGCATTCACCAAAAGATTTCTTCTTAAGATGTCTAGTTGTTATAAATAGAAATGGTGCCAATTTGATACTTAATATGGCCACACCATCTTGAACATCTTGTTAACTTTAATCACTCCAAAATAGAACGTCATGCATGGAATTTCCACCAGAGGACTTCTAATGAAACCTTGTTGGTCCTAAATGAAAATGGTGCCAAGCTTACGTTCAATATGTCCACCACGGCAGAATGTACCTTCAGAAAATAGTAATGCCGACACTATCAACATTACTTTGTGTAATTTCAATGTCAGGCAAAATTGTTGTACTTTGTGCAGTTTGGAGTACGTTTCCCAGTTTTTGTGCAGTTTGGAGTACGTTTCCCAGTTCTTTGATCAGAACGAAGTTAGAACCATATGACTTTCAGGACCATCTTAACTATGGTTTCCCTATGACCATGCTAAATTGAAATTAGCTATATTACTAACTATTCCATGGGCTAATAAAGATATTGCCATATGCCCTCATATTTTATAATTCCACCTTTAGACCCTCCATTCCATATTGAAGTAAGAGCTGAGCGACCTTCCCTCCCATTAGCTTTAGACCCCCTCATGACCTTAATCCGGCCCTGTTTGGGAATTCTAAGCTTTCTTTGGTTCCTTGCTCAAAAGTTTAGACAATATTTTAACTGTAATTTTAGGAGAATAATCTGAGTTTTAAAATTCCTAGGGCCCTTCCTGTGAAATATGTTTATAAATTTTCGGCAAAAATGTCCCGCGCAAAGAATGCAACTCATGGTGATGGTATGCATCTGCCAGAAATTTTACACCAGGAAATACATTTCTACAAGCATATGAAAACGATCTGTAGCGGCTATTCGTTTTACATATGTGACACAGGTAAATGGTGAGCTTCACACATATATCGTGAAATATCTGCTTAAAATGTGCTAAATTCGAACGAAATATATACGTTAAAAACGAAACAGATGCATGCGAATGGAAATTACATTATTAAGATAATGTATGTTTTTGTTCGGTAAAAATATGAAATATCACTATAGACAATTCCTTCTAAAACAATTTATAAATGGTTTAATGGCAATAACCTTCCTAGACTGCGATAGAAGACAGACCTTACGCTTTGGAAAGACTGACGGACGAACACAAAATACTGTAGTCTGTTTTCTTTCGCTTGTTCGTTGCAGGCAAGAACGTTCTTTTTTTTCTTCCCTTCGGTTGTTCGTCAAACCAAATTGAAACACCATACCTGCAAAGATAAAAAATGAAAGACGAAGATAGAATTTAGTGATGATACTCTTTTTTTTTTTTTTTTACATAGATTTGTAAAGGAAAACGAAATTCTGATAGTGTACTTATATATCATGGATATTAACAGCGTGTTATTTGAAGGTTGAATAACTAGCAACCATGTAAATATCTTGTCTTCATCATTCAGAAAACAACGAGTACTAAATGTTTTAAGAGAAAGTGATGGAAAAACTATGGACACTTTGAACATCCAATTTTGAAATGTACGGACTTCTTATTGAACAGGGGGTCTACACATGTCACTTTTTAACTGATTATGACAAATACATTGTCGTATTTCTTTTCTTTTGGCAGTGACGTACAAAATGAAACAACACTCAAAATTTAGCATATATTTCCATTTAGTAAATAAAGTGTGTAAATATGCCATTAACAAGCCCGAATGAGACATGACATGTGTGTAATTCGTCTTAAAATAAGTAAAGCCTTCGATTTCGACTTTTATATTTGAGCTAAGATCGATCATCAGATAAATATTTTGTAGAAATGTTTGATAGGAATGGACGGCACACATAGTCTTTTTTATTCATTGAGTTACGTAAAGTAATCCTAAAGTTGCTTTGGGGACATATTGGACAAGGGATAAGCTAAACCTGAGTGCAGTTGTCCAGATATGTTTTCTTTTCCAATGTATTCTTTCCATTTATTTCCCCGCTGATACTCGGTCGAAAATAGATTATCGTCATTGATGGCATCCTATTGAGATTGTAGCGATATCTAAAACCTTAAGAAAATTTACTGGACTGTAACCCGGGATAGACTGAGAAATACGTAAGTTTAATTTGGCTGGACAAGTTGCATTTGCAACAAGTATTCAATTTCGTGCCAGAAATGCACTCGTATTTAAAGATTTGGCGACTGAAGCCGTCGCCATCGTATGATCAGCACATGAGAGACTAAGCTCACGGGGCACCGAGTGGCCGAGTGGTCTAAAGCGCTCACCGTTCCGGATCACTGGCGTCTCACCTCTGTCTGCGTGGGTTCCAGTCTCAGGCTCGGCCAACGTGGGTACGTGAGAAAGCTTGTCAGTAGCTTCTTGTGGGTCGGTGGTTCTTCCCGGGTTCTTCCTCCACCAGTTATACTTGCCGCCATGTGTAGCCTATTTTGTCTTGAAATATGGCGTTAAACCCTACAACAACAAGACCAAGCTCATTGATGTTGTATTGAACCCCGTTGTATTGTGAAACAGTGTCGCCTCAATAAGGTTGAGACGCGTCTGCCAATATTGGATAAATACGGTAAAAACAGGCTATGTCTACAAATGTCAGAAATAGGTCCACGGCGGATTAACAAAGCATAAAGACCTGTTGTAATGTGAAGCTAGATCTGTGAGATGTAGATCAATGTCAATAAGTTCGTTTCCCCTATTTTAATTATATAGTGTTATTATGTGTCTTGGTTACCGTAATTCTCTCTCTCTGTCTCTCTGTCTCTCTGTCTCTCTCTCTCTCTCTCTCTGAGTAATGTCAAGGAACTCTTGGTAATGTCAAGGAGACTCGGTATTGTCAATGAAACTCTCTGGGTATCATCAATGAAATCTCTGGGTATTGTCAATGAAAATATCTGGGTATAATCAATGTAGCTCTCTGGGTATTGTCAATGAATGTGTCCCGCGGGTATTGTCAGTGGGTCTCTCTCTCTCTCTCTCTCTCTCTCTCTCTCTCTCTCAGGGATTTTTAATGCATGAACATAGTTAACTGCACACACCTTTTCATGTGTGGATGTCTCTGGTTAAATTAAAAAAAGCAGAGAAAAAATCTGTTTGACAAAGTGATGCCGACAAAATGGGCTTGACTACGGAAGCAGTGTTCAAAGTCTGAATCAGCTTATATATTTTTGTCATACTTTTTAAAAAAAAGCACTTATCATACTGGTAAGTCAGATGCTACAACACTGATCGTGCCTTCAATATTTAGCGACATTTTGAAATTCCCACATCATTTCTTTCCATAACAATGAGAGAGAGAGAGAGAGAGAGAGAGAGAGAGAGAGAGAGAGAGAGACTTTGTAAGTGCGATAGTATTGTCGTCATAGTCATAATAAAATGTGTTATTACTGAATAATGGATTCTATTGCCTGATAACTAAGAGAAGTTAAAAGACATTACTAATTAATTTGGGTTCATCGATGTCTGGTGAAAATTCAGAGATAAGGAAGGATATACTTCGAGGGGGTTTAACTATTAGTACTTCGAGGAGGATTAAATATTAGTACTTCGAGGGGGTTTAACTATTAGTACTTCGAGGAGGATTAAATATTAGTACTTCGAGGGGGTTTAAATATTAGTACTTCGAGGGGGATTAAATATTAGTACTTCGAGGGGGTTTAAACATTAAAACTGAGGAAAAATATTCTTCTATATCAAAGAGAACTCTGAGATATTCGAAATGTAGATAGAATATAACCGATCACTTCACATACTTTAATATAGTATCATTTCACATGACATTTAATCAGTTACACACTTAACATCCAAAAACAACAGAGCGCTTATAATACTATAAGCTTCATACTGATAATTCCAATCATTCCACGGTATTGATGTGTACAACACTGTCTTTTACATTCTTTGTTAATGCTTTTGTAGGAAAGATGTTTCCTGTGACGGTAAAAAGAGACTTAAAAAAAAAAAAACAATCTGAAGCAACGTGCCATCTTTGGTTGAAATCTAGCAAATTCTAGTGAAGTTATCTTAGAAAAACCAAAAAATCTGTAGGACGAGTCAGAGGACCATAACACTTCTAAGCGAAATTAAACTGACATAAGGCACATGTAATTCTATGAGAAAATGTTCATACTTCTGCATCAGACTGTGTTCATGATCTATGCCGATTACTAGCTTGGTACACTGACCTTCCATGTTGCTTCGTGCATAAGGCCAAGCATGCACTGTTGAATGACCGATACCCGATGAGAAATTCAAGATGGCGGAAGTATTAAGTACAGCAATGAGTAGGCAATAAAGAAATAGTATTAAATCACTTACTACCAGCAACTTTGCCACTCTATTGCATTAGTCATAACTGTGTCAATTAAAGAAGTACTGAGTGTTTGCTTAAAGTGTCTCTATGCAGTACTTTTATTTTCAGCCAGTAGATGAGAGTTGGGGACGGGTGGGTGGAGGGGTATAGTGAAAGATGCGAAATCGTGTTGCTGTGCTTTAATTGTGTCAGGGATGCTTTATTTAAATGAAAGTTTTATCGATTGTGTTTTACCGTTATTTACATTAAATTTCAACATTTTCAAATACACCGAATATACTGTCATGCAGCATTCTTGTATTTAAAAATGCATTAATGGGACAGATAATGCTGTCGGGGGTGGGGTGAGATTAGATTGAAATGTAATAGATTCCTATTTTTATGCGATGCAATTTTTGGAGATTTACATTTTGCCATTTCTATCTTGTTTATAAAACTGCTATTTTGCAAGTTAGGATGTGATATCTACAACTGCAAATCGGGATAGGTCAAGTATTGATATTAGTATTACATGAAATACATACTCAGAGAATAGATCTATATCTAAACTCACGGATTCGTTTTGACAAATATATTTTTAGATGTCAATGCGAAATTGCATTACATTATGTTGGGGGTTCGTGAGCTAAAATCAATACGAAATTGCATTACAATATGTTGAAGGGTACCTAAGTTTATGCGATTTTAAATACTCCAAACGTCTTTTACAAAGGATTGTTAAAGATATATAATTAAACACAAACATGGTTGCGTGATTTATAAAATAGCTAATGAATTTATTTAGACCTATTTAAGGATACCGAAGTAGTAGGTAAAACAAGGATTCTGGCTCAAGACCACTATCCCAGGTCCCAACCACCTCCAAACAAATACAAATTCCCACCCCAGGGACCCACCCACCCCTGCCAACAATTTTTTTCTTAAAATGATGATAAGGTTTCTGGCTCAAGTTTATTTCATTGATTATTGTATTATTGTTACATAAAATTTACTTCTATCATTGATTAGGGAGGATTAAAGGCATTGTTTGAGATTATTTTATTTCTAAAGTTTAGACAAAATTTGATACCCTATCGTCAACATACTTTTTTGATAATTTTTTTCATACTTGCTAACTCTCATTGGTAAAATATCTGTTAACATACTGTCTATAATACGGAACTCTCGTATTAAATCGTTCATATCATATTTTATACTTCGCAAATAAGATCGTATCTGATTAAGCAATTTTTTATAAGTGATACTTGCTGTTTTGCAGGCATTTTTGGGGTCTCAAGTCGAGGCTCAATTTTTTACACGCTGTTGCAAGATAAACACCAACACCATATATTATTAACAAAAATGGATTTAATGATGCTGCACTTGAGATTATACCAGAGCTGGTCATTAGCAGTGGTAAATATGATATTATCCGAAGTATTTTGCTATAGTATTTCTAACACTGTTTTATGCACCAAAGTTTTTTTTTTTTTTTTAATGATAATATCTGTAATATTGCATTAGAGCGTCCACATCTTGATTTGGAATTTTGTCTGAAATATGATTGAAATCGATGATCAGTTTTTTCATTATACAATATTTGCTTACAATTTTTATACAATATTAAAAACTCTAGCACCAACAATTGAATCAAGAAACTCACGGAACTTGTTATTGTTAGGATCAGCTAAAATCTCTGTACTTATCATAAACATCAGACGAAGTATCCTTATATCGTTCATCTGTTAATACCTCATTTTTCTTTAACCAACTGTAGGAATCAAACGTGTTTTCTACTTCACCGTATTCTCTTTCTGTTTCATCAATAAACCCGAGTACCGAGCTTATTGGATCCAACGTAAAATTTTTGAGGACAAGATATTGTCAGATAATTGTGTATGCGGCTATAAAATTTATTAGCATTACTTTTCATAGTCTGTCTCGTCCAATTGTGAAAAGACCAATAACTGAAGCTACTGTTAACATTATTTTTTCGTATGGTTTCGTGAGTATTTTTTCGATTTCATTGTAATAATTTCGTAATGACAATTGTCTAGAGCGCTGGAGCGATGGAAATTGTAAATCAGCTTCTTCACTTATGTCGTAGTAAGAATCAGTCTTTTCTTCCAACTTTGTTTGTGTGACTTCTTCAAAAAACTTTTCTCGCTCATCATCGCTGAGATAACTAATTTCATCGTCAAGATTTCTGAGTATCTCTAGAGATCTGTCAACAGTAATCAGATCGAATTTTGGTTTTTTACGTATCATTGGTAGAATTGCGTTCGAGTATATTTTTATAATTAACGTTGTATCCGCTGTCATGCTAACGATTTTAACTAGGGTTTCCTTGTCGTGGTAGTACATACCAATATACTTAAAAATTTCTCGTTTTAAAAAACTATTGTATAACTTCTTGTTCCTTTTTATTCCTACTATCCTAGATTCCGTTAGTTTCTCAAGACGACTATGATTATCATTTATTCGTTTTTCCCCCTGCGCTCTTCCACCATAAGCTCGTGCTTTTAATAGGCCTGATGGCATTATCAAATCTATATTTTTAAAATCGAGCTCAAGCAATATTTTTTAACAGGATTTCAATTTGTTTTTGTTCTTCTAGACAATCGTCAGGATGACAGTATCTACTTATAATATCAAAGTTTTCTATTGCTTTTTTTAGTTGTGGTCCTTGCATATGCATAACACAAACAAAATGTTTTCCTTCTTCTGACAATGGAGTGTTTATCATTGAAATTAAATAAAAATTCGTAGTATTTATTATACGTGCCGCTAGTGATTCGTGTTTAACATCTTTGTCGCGATTAAAAATATTATCATAAAATTCTCTAGCGACGGTTATATTTGGTGGTTCTGACATTTATTTTACAATGTTAGATTAAATTTGATCATCGAGTGTATATATCTGAAATTATGTCAATCCTGGAAACGGATGTTCAGCAGCGATAACATAAACTAGAAAATACAAGTACTTGTTAACGGTCTTTTCTGTCGGAATTGTAAAATATTGTGTTGTTGAAATATACGTGTTCTCTGTGCTATACAATGTTGCCCAGTTGATATCATCATTTGATCCTTCCAATCGCCAATTATAAATTAGACCAACACTAGAGTTTAATCGACCTCTCAAATGAAATTGCCAAACAGCAAGTGCAATGGGACATTTAATTTTAATCCAAAAGTTTTCAACTTCTCCGTTAGTTGTCCATTCTTGTCTATCAGAGAAAGCGTAATGAGGATAATTTTCAGGGTAATGTGTTGATGCGCTCACCTCAAACCCATCTCGGTTATCAGTTGCCTTAAAAAGTTTTGGAATGTACCCAACATTGTTTTTCGTTCTTTTTACACCACCACTAGTTATACTATCAACATTCGCTTTATTTGTCAGATCATTAGGGTTAACTGGAACATATGTCTTTGTTATTTTGTTATTTCTCATATTTATGTTACCCGACATTGGTCCACCGGATTATCTCAAATACGGGGCGAGTGCTCCTTTTAACTGAGCGTAACTAATAACATATGTATCATCAACTGGTGATGAGGTTATCGGTAATCCAGTTATTTTTGAGTTATCGCTCATTACAAGGTTGCCTGTCAATATATCGCCAGTCTTATTAAGCTTGTTATCGTCAACGGATTTTAGTTGCGCATAGCTCACCGCTTGTGTACTATCAACATTTGCTGGTGGATATACGGATTCCAGCCCAATGATTTTTTATTACTTGACATATTAATATTGCCTGTAACCGTTCCACCGGTTTTATCAAACTTGTTATTATCCACATACTTCAACTGCAAATAACTTACCTCTTGGGTTTGATTTAATTTTGCTGGTGGATATGCGGTTTCCAAATTCATGATTTATTGCCCTGACATATCCAAGTTACCGCTTAAAATTCCTCCTGTCAATGATAGTTTGTTATTATCGATCGTTTTTAGTTGTGAGTAACTTACCGCTTGAGTAAGATCGACCTTTGGTGGCGGATAATCTACTTCTAAACCAAGTACTCGCTGATTTGACATCAATAAAATACCTGTCATTGTATCACCGATTTTTTTTTACTAATGATGATGTATCAGTTATTATTGGTTTCGTCAGCGGAAACAGATCCTGTAAGTGCTGCTCCAAACTTTGTGTAGTAACTCATATTATATAAAATATATAACATAAAATTATATAACAATAATGGCAAAGTCATCGATATTAAATTTTGATACCGAACGATTAATCAAGCATAATAATGAACTTCCAGATTGTCATTATCTTATTGTAGGTCGTACAGGGTCTGGTAAAACAAATCTATTATTAAATCCTTTGCTCAACGATAACTTTAACTGCGATAAGGTATATATTTACACAATTAACCCACAACAGGATAAATACGAATTATTGAGCCAGTACAAAGATGAACTTCGTGATGAGCGTGACGCTGGCGAAGACGTATTTACGATCAAACAACCAGAGGAATTAATTCCAGTTGATGAACTTGATTCGTCTCAGCATAAAATAATTATATTTGACTATATTCCTCTAAACAACGAGGAGATGAATAAGATAAAGTCGTGTTTTTCATTGTCGCGTAACAACAAATGTAATTCGATTTATCTAGCGCAAGGCTTTTATAACGTTGACAGATTTATTAGGCGAAATACGGGATGTTTTATACTGTTTCCCGGACTAGATAATGTTGATATTAGAAATATTGCAAACGTGCAATGCGGTGATGCAACAAAAGATAAATTTATTGAATTATATCATCAAGCAACTAAAGACAAATACAATTTCTTTTTATTCGATAAACTAGCGCGTGATCCAGCTAAGATGTTTCGTTGTTGTATCGACACATTTCTATAGACGAATTTTGTAGAGCGTATAAAAAATAAACAATGAACAAGCATCAACAAAAAATTGAATTACTAAAAAAAATTATTACAACTCGATTTCTGCTTTTAAGAAAAATGTGGAAGAAGCTCGTCGAGGACAAGTTCAAGCAGAAGAAACAGCCGCTAGTTTCCTTAAACCTGTTACTGAGGCAGTACTTGGCAAACAACCAGAGATATCTGCGTTATTTCCAGAGAAACTAAAAAAATTACAAGAAAAAGGTTTGTTAGGTTTACTCGGAGAAAGATAAAAAGAGGAAACTAAAAAACTTGTAGAGGGACTTGTGAAAAACATTGCTGATCCTAAATTTGCACGACAGGCTGAATTTGACATATTAATGAATAACCCTCTTGCACTTCAGCGTGCGATAATAAGAACAACGGTTAATCCAACCGAGTTAAAGAAGTTAATAGAAGATGTGTCAGAGCGAACTAAAGAATTATCCGAGCAACAAAAAAAGATGCGTGAAATTATCATAGAAGAAATGCCTATTGAAAAACATAAAACTTTACAGAAGACAAGCTAGGGTGAAAATAGAAGATTCCGAACTTACCGACTTTATTCAAAAATACCTATTAGAAGACAAACTTACCGATCTTAATAACATTCGAAAACGGAGTGATGATGATTACAACAAACTGCAAAGAATTTTAAATTATAAAAATAATGATTTTTAACACCTGAAGAAACGCTTAAATAAGCTAAAACAGATAGGCAAATGTTGGCTATGATGGATAAATTGAGAGATGGGGTTATTGCTGATGTTTTAAAAACAACAGTAATAAAATACAGAACTAGAAAAGAAGAATATAGTAAAGGTTGGACTTTTAAATGACTATTTGATGAGTATGAAATCAAACGAGATAAAAAAAAATTACCAGAGGAAAAACTGGAACAGGTATAAAAATGTTTACATCAAACGCCGAACTGGTTCACAGACTTATATTATTAATAACATCAAAAGAAGCTGGTAATGAAAATACGGAAATCGACAACGAAATTATTGATATATTATATAATCTCAGATCGAGCGGATTCCTAACATCAGACGAATATGAAAATTTACATAGCGATCTTATCTAACAACCTTGATATAATGTCAACAACATTATTGCTCGATTCGTCACAAACAACGAGTGACAGCGCAAAATTTTCTGTCTATTATAATCCACCAATAATACTAGATCCTGGTAGACAGTACGAAGTCAGATTAATTTCTGCTAAAGAATGCCATTCTATGGCAAATGTAAAAATAAACGTCAACGACGACTTTACATTTAATTCTGGTGCTTGGGTATCAGTTATAACACCACATGGAGCGTATAATGTAACTGATCTCAACAAAACAATGAGAGAGCTGATAACAAAGTACACTACCGCAGACAATTTTGAACTGACTCCAAACTATAATACGCTACGAGCCAGAATCATATTAAAAAATAATTTGATAATAGATTTTTCACAGTGACTAGTATCACATCATTATTAAGTGTTAAAAACCAACAATACGGCAGTGTGGCAGAACAAAGTGTATCATATGACGGTGATCTGCCAGTTAACATAACACAAGTAAATACAATACTGATCAATTGCTCTATTGCATTAGGGTCTTATTCAACTTTAGGAAGTAAAGATCAAACAATCTATAGTTTTTTCACCAGATGTCCCGCCTGGGTCACTGATGTAAATTACTCCTGGACAAATAATATACTATCCGCTCTATTGCATTAGGGTCTTATTCAACTTTAGGAAGTAAAGATCAAACAATCTATAGTTTTTTCACCAGATGTCCCGCCTGGGTCACTGATGTAAATTACTCCTGGACAAATAATATACTATCCGATTGCTCCTGAAAATCAAGTAACCAGTATAATAATGCAACTAACAGATCAATCAGGACGACAACTAGATCTTAACAATGAAATTGTAACGTATTACTTACACTTACGCGTAACAACGTAGTTGTCGAGCGTAGCTATCGCGCATAAATTTTGTAAACCTAATTTAATAGCAAGATGAGACAAAGAAAAGTTTATAGAGAAAAAATTGTAGATGGATTCTTTGGAAATATATTGACAAAAATAGCTGAAAATATCCCAGGGATTGCGCGTAAAGTAGCACCAATTGCACTTGACGCAGGTAAAGCTATTGCTACCACTGCTGGCACCACAGTAGGACAAAAGATCGCTGATAAAATTAAAGGCAGCCCACCTTCAAACGCGGAAATAAAACGAGCAATATCAGATATTGCACCAACAAAAGAAACAGAACGAGCTATGATAGCTACAACAAAAAAAATTATTGTCACCACGTGGTGAAGAAGTAATACGCAAAATTGTAAAGAAAACAAGACTAATAATAACTCCTGCTGCTTTTTAGTTGCTGTAATTTTGTGTAGCGGTTATAAAATAATAATGTCAGTTAATAATTATCTCGTTCTTGCCGAAGAACATGATACCGACGACACAGTGACAGAATTCGAGTACGTTGAGTATCTCGTCGAAAACTCAAACGAACCAAATAAAACTGGCGTCAGAACGTTTAACACAAGAGATGAGGATGTGTTTCTATTGCCGCACAAGGCGGTGTTAGAAGTGCGTGGTCAATTACCAACTGCTATAGGCGGTGATATTGTAGCTGGTGCAGAAATTGCACTTGTCAATAACGGTTGGAGCATGTTTAAAAGAGCACGGTACCAACTGGCCAATCAAACTGTGGAAGCTATTTCAATGCACTTGCCTATAGCAAGTACAATACTTAACATTATCTCGTTCAGTGATGATTATTCGAAATCAGTGGCCACAGATATGATGTGGTTTAAAGATACTGGACTTGGTAGAGCTGTTTCAAGCGAATTTCACACTGGTGCTGGCGCTCCTGCTGCAGATAATAATAATCTAATCGCCAATCCAGCTGTTAATGCAGCTGGTGATATTGGATGCGCAATAAGATTAGCTGCCACAAGAATACAACGACAGCAATATAACGAGGGATTTGCCAAAAAAAAAAAAACATTTGCCGCAGAATCTCGCCAAATAACAATGATCCTTCCGTTAAGCACAATATTTGGATTTTGCCGTGAATATGACAAAGTTTTTCGCGGAATAAAACATACACTTATTTTGGATCGAGCTGATCAAAATGATTATATAATGCACGCTGATGGAGTAACTGAAGGACAGTTTGCCATTACAAGATTAGCGCTGTAGATGCCACGAGTTGTTCCTTCTGTAGCTAAAACAATGGAACTCGAATCATTATTGACCGATTACACGAAAAAAATATATTTTCAGCAAAACAGAATTTATCAAACAGCAATTCCTAACGCAACTGATTAAACCTGGCGTGTTGCAACTACGTCAAGCGAACAATTACTCGATATTTGTTTGTTGTATTTCAACAACAGGCACGTCGTAATGATCAAGAAATGAACAACTCTGTATTCGATAACCCTGATGTCAGACGAATCTTTGTTAGAGTAAATTCTAGACAATATCCCGAACGTGCAATCGAATGTAATTTTGCCGTATACGCCACCAGAAATATATCTCGGCCGTATATGTAACTTATGGAGGCTATGCACAAATATCAGGACGCGGACAGTGGGTCTCAGATATCAATAGAGGAATTTCGATCACTGTATCCTATATTTTATTTTGATATATCAAAACATTCCGAACGAGTTATTCGATTGACTGTTGATATTGAGGTCACTTGGACGCTTGGCGTTCTGCCAGCCGAACAGTATAACGTATATGCGCTAGTTGTCAGTGATAGATTTTTGACAATTTATGCGACCAAGGGAAGAATGACTGTCCAAGTTTAATTCGTCTACAAGTATTGTGTGACAAACAAGTATAAATAATGAAAACGGAATACACAACCAGAGAAATATACCTAACGCCTGGCCAAATTAAAAAATTATCAACAGCGGTTGCCAAACGTCATTCTGTCTCTCTAATGATATCCCCAGAGACTGACAAAGTCGCCGCAGTGTAAGTAATGTTGACGCATAAGCAAATCAATAAACCTAATCGGGAAAAACCGTTTGTGCTCAAACTGTCTGTTGCACAAATAACAGCAATGGCAAAATACAGCGGATTTTTTGGACCAGCATTTTCTGTAATAGCTAACGCAATACCAAAAAATTTGCCTGTACTAGGAACACTAGGGCTAGCGGCAGCGTCAGGGGCAGTATCTGGAGCAACTAAAAAAGCGATATCTGGAGACGGTATCAAACAAATTTATCGTGACAAAGTTACAACATGACAAACACCAGCCAACGGAATCGGAAAGTCAGGTAATGACAGTTATTTACTTATTTCGAGTGTTTGTTGAAATTATTGATAAATTTCCCAAGCGGGGGATCAAGTAGTTTAATGTAACAATAAATAATAAAATACCAGCCAAAGCGACAAAATGTGAAAAAAAAGAAAACGATGACGAAGCGTCCTCGAGCGCCAAGAAAAACAAAACGAGGAGGAATTATTCCTTTCGCTCCACTTTTAGCGGGGTTAGCAGGCAGTCTAATTCCGAACATGTTAGGGATAGGACGCGGAATGACTCTACCAGGCACCAAACGCCGTTGAGTAATTTTGATATAATTGAAAAATTGAATGACATTGTCGGATTTCGCGGAGTGTATTCTAAAGACGAATTAGATAATGTACCAGCAGGCGGTTCGTGTATTGTAAATATACAAAACTTCGATGATTGATCTGGCACTCACTAGGTTGCTGTCTACGATAATAATTATTTTGATTCATTCGGACTTCCTCCGAGTGATCTTATAAAAAAATATATTTTGAAAACATTTTAAAAAATAAATTACTCGTCTAATCAGCTACAGCCTATTGGAACATCCGCCTGTGGTTATTATTGCACCATGTTTATCCGACAGATGTTCCGGAGTGAAAACTCCAGAGATCCTGATTTTCTGAAGTTTATTTTGCAATTTGACAAGCAACCTTCTCACGCAAACGATGAGATTGCAGTTAATTTTATCTAAACTTACAAGTATAAAAATGTCAACATACTGTCTCAAATGTAAAACTGAAACAGAGAACAAGGATGAGACAACGGAAAAAGCAAAAAATAATAGAATAATGCTAAAAAGTATTTGTGCTGTTTGTGGTAGTAACAAACTATGTTTCTGAAATCGACAACTGAAGTTGGAGCATGTGATAAAATAATTTTAGTAGATGATTAATTGACTGTCATTGACGAAAGTAAATACCCCTTGGTTTTTATTTTTGGTTCGATTTCTTATTTTTTGAGGGTCAAATCTCGAGCGATTTTATACTTGATTTTTTATGACTTTTTTGATAAATTTCACAATCTCTTACTAAAAATAATCAAAAATCAACAAAAACAGACAAACAAATCAGCCAAAAATAAGAAATTTGGATCAAAGTTTTTCATTTTTATCAAAATATCGAAACAATCAAGCACAAAAACGCTCGAGGTTTGACCCTCAAAAAAATAAGAAATCGGACTGATTTTCTTTGAATTTTTAACCATCTTTCCTTTAAAAAACACAGAATTTTTAACCAAAAATCAGTAAAACAAAAACAAAAACAAAAACCAACATTTTGTCAAAATTTATAAATTATTTTCAGATTTATAAAATATTTTCAGATTTATAAAATATTTTTAGATTTACAAAATATTTTTCGAAGAGGCCGCAGAGAAACCACAACGATTTTGCACAAGAAAATCAGTCCGATTTCTTATTTTTGAGGGTCAAACTTCGAGGGGGTTAACAGGAATTTAACAATGGAAAATTGAAAAATCGATTTTTTTACTGTTTTTACCGGTTTTTACCAGGTTTTTTTGCCTGAAATCTCTGAAAAATTGTGGAAAATCTTTGGAAAATTGTACGAAGCAAGTCAAAAATCGATTTTTTGATTTTCCAATGTTAAATTCCCTTTAACCCCCTGGAGGTTTGACCCTCAAAAAATAAGAAATCGGGCTGATTCTCTTTGACTTTTTAACCATCTTCCCTTAAAAAAAACAGGTAAAACTGGTCAGAAAACACAAAAAATTGACCAAAACCTACCAAAAAAAGATTTTTCGTCGACGATTAAAAAATAAAATGAAATATAATTGTGATTGTGATAAAGATCTTTGTATCAAACAAGATAAAATTGTTACGTACTGTCAATCATGCGATCGCCGTGAGGTAATTGGCAGCGGTATTGACATCCACAAATTTATTGGAAAATTACGAAAACCAAAAGGAGGATGGACATTGCCTGGCCACAAATATACCGGGCCGTACAATCCACTAGACATAAAGTTAGACGAAAACGATAATCCATTACCAGGACAAGAGCCTTATAATCAAGTTGATGAAATAGCAATGCTTCATGATATCTGTTATCGTGATATAGAGCGTATTGATAACGTTCGTCTAGAGAACTCAAAATCAGACTGTTATAAGATAATGCTAGATGAACTACGTGATATGAAACCTGTAAATATGAGAGAACGATTTGATAGAAAGATAGTGTAGGGAATGATAGGAACAAAATATAAGTTAGGTCTTGGAAAAGAACTGTATGATGATCTGGCAGCCGAATTGCATAAACCTAAAAAAGAACGTTTCCTAGACGCAAGGTTATCGCAAATGCCGTTGATGATATCTGGACGATAGATTTAGTAGATATCTCAAATCTTGCTAAGTTTAATGATAATAAGAAATACTTGTTTAACATTATTGACGTTTTTAGTAAATACGCGTTTATTATACCCGTTTCGGAATAAACAGGGACATCAATGACTGATGCGTTAAAACAGATAATAACAAGTACAGAAAGAAAACCAAATAAAATTTAGACCGATCACGGAGCAGAGTTTTTTAATAAAAAAATTTGAGCAATTTTTTTTGGAGCAAAATAACATAAAAAAGTATGTTACGGAAATGAGGGAAAAGGCGTTGTCGTTGAAAGATTTAATCGCACACTAAACGAGCTGATACTTAAACATTTGACAGCTAAAAACACAAACAGGTATATTGATGATCTTTCACAAATTGTTGACAAATATAATAACACAAAACATCGAACTATCAAAATGTCACCAAATGACGCAATTAAAAATCCATATTGGCAAACGAAAACATATACCGCAGACATAAATTTAAAGTCGGTGATAAGGTTAGGATTTCTCTGACAAAAAAGTATTTGAGAAAGGATTTACTCCAAACTGGACTGAAGAAGTATTTGTAGTTGATAAAGTACTTTTAACAATACCTGTAACATACGCGCTAAAGGATCTAGCAGGGGAACCAGTAACTGGTAGGTTTTACGAACAAGAATTACAAAAATCTGAACAAGATGTTTTCGTTATCAAACGAGTAATTAAAAGGCGTGGCAATAAAAGCCTTGTCAAGTGGCGCGGTTATAGCGATAAATTTAATAGTTGGGTTCCGACTAAACAAATTGTGAAATAATGTTTTTGTAGATTTCCTCGTACTTACGTTTGATAGATTAACATTTTATTGGTTTACATAACGATATCAAATATCGTCGGCGATCGTCAGAAATCGTCATCAGATTAAATATCTTGACAAATATAAAATCGAATTTTATATTTTTCTGTCGGTCTTGAATTTTGATGTTTAAGAACGGTCTTATCAGCCGCCAAAAGGACTGATTTTCATCTACTGAAAATTAAATTTCAAAATTTTCTTTGTGATATGATATTTTACATTATATTGACCAGTTGTCGGCCTGCTGTAATTTTCTTTATCAACTACACCTACGATCTCGTTTTGTTCGTCATCGTTGTTAAGTAAAATGTCATCCTCTGTATAATCAATCGACTCGTGTTTATATGCGACTATAGCATCTCCTGCTGTAAAATTATCATCCGCGATTATATCGCGGGCGTAAATATTAGCAAGTCGTTTCATCAAATCCATATTATAATATATTTTTATCTAATTTATAATAATAAGATGACTAACGAGATAAAATATCATCAGAAAGTAATATATTAAATTATGGAGAATTAGCTGAAGCAGTGCGAAAATGTTTTTTTCAGGATATAGTTCTTATTCTGTTGACGTTATTGTTATGCAAGGCGATTCTGATAAGATTCTGCTAACAGCGGCAGAAAAAAGAAAAACAACTTAATGACAGCGCAATAATGACGTTGAAATCTAATAAAGATGATTCTATTGCTTTCGTTCACAATTGCTTAACTGAAAACGAGCTAGAAAATATAATTAATCATCATATTTGAAGATAATTATGTCGAATGTTGATTGTAATGTTGCCGCATTTGTAACACCGTCCGCAACTCTCTTGACGGTTGCTGAACGTATTTTAAAATATATAGCAGCAGCTGAAATTGATTTAAATTTTAGTTCCTCATCTGTTTCAAGATTAAATGAAACAATAGGTTTAACTTTACTAAAATTATAATTACCTGTGTTTCCTCGTCTGCTATTTTCTTTCGACGTGACAAGTTCGAGGTTTGTTAAATGATTGTCGGTTTTAATTCGGTTGACGTGGTCCGTTACTAAACCATTAAGTATAGGTTCGTTATCATCATTTATCGAACCATTTACTCCTTAAACTCGTTGTCCAGCTGGTATGTCTCCGCAAAACAAAGTGTAAATAAAATCTTTCCTAAACATTTCTACTTTCTCAGTATTATCTCCTCTAACACTTATCATCATTCCAGCTGGTGTTGATTTACCAAACGGTCTTTGATATCTCACGTGGATCACCGAACAAAGTGCATTACCAGCGTAATGATTATAAATTGGGTGAACGCGATAAATTGGGTGAACTCAAATTTTCTTCCATTATATTATAAGCATTTTTTATATCTCTAATTGATCGTTCCTCCTCTGTAGACCTCAAAATTTCTTCTATTATACTATAATCCTCTTCTATCAAACTCAAATTTTCTTTCATTATACTATAAGCAATTTATATCTCAATTGGTTGTTCAACTGGCGTGCGTAGTGCGGTGAGATATCGATCGAACAACCAATTAGAGATATAATATTACATTATTATAATAATGCTGAAGTTACGTGATATAGCTAACAAGAGTCTTATTGGAGAATCTATAAAAATAGCCACCGCTTTTGCAGGATTTGACAACAGCTATCGGTTTGATAAACAAATCGTTCTGGTAAATTTCACTGCAACAAATCTTTATCACTTGTTAGAACCAACTGTAAAACGTGAACTTGAAAAACATAAGGGCTTGAAAATACTAGTGCAATATCACGTTATATTTTCAAAGCTACTTGTGACAGAAGAATCGACTGACGAGAAAATTGCAGACCCTTTCATTAACGCAAAATCAAAAGGTGTTTTGTTAGGAACTAATTTTTCATCACTGGCTGATGAAATACACCAGGAAATATGGACAAAAATAGAAGAGTTTACCTAATTAGGTTCCGGCCGGAAGTTTGAGATGATTACTGAAATTTTATTTCACACAATAAAATATAACGTATTACGCGATAGCGGCGGGTATATTGACCTACCACAAAAAATAAAAAAAATAAAAAATGTTGCATAAACATAAAAATTTTGATAACAGATGTTTCCAGTGGGATATTCTTTTTGCAATGTTTCCAGCAGGAAAAAAAATGCTGATCGCGTTGACAAGTATTTTAGTCATGTATCAAAATTAAATTTTACTGGTATTGACTTTCCAGTTTCAGAAAATCAAATACCAAAGTTCGAAAAGCAAAATAATATATCAGTTAATATATTTGGTCTTGACGAGCGTGAAAATGTTTATCCAAGGTATATTTCAGAAAAAGCTTCGCATTTGACAATAAACTTGCTGTTTTATAAGAATCATTACGTTTGGATCAAAAACTTTAACGGACTTGTTGATAAACAGTATAACAAATATTAAAATAAGAAGTACTTCTGTTATCGTTGTTTGCACGGTTGCTCAGACAATGAAAAATTACAAAAGCATCTACAGTACTGTAATAATGTACAACGAATAGCAATGCCGTCCAAAGATAATAATTTATTACAGTTTGTCAATCATAAGCATAAACTAAAAATTCCTTTCGTCATATACGCCGACTTCGAATGTTTACTCCAGCCTGTGATTGGCGTAGAAAATAATCCTAACCAATCGAGTACAAGAAAAATTCAAAATCATATTTCATGCGGAGTAGTGTATAAGGTAGTCTGTTGTACTGATTCGAGTTTATTCAAGTCGATTAAATTTTATCGTGGTAAGGATCCAGCTGTTTGGCTTCTCAAGCAGTTGATTAACGAAGTTGATGATATATTTAAACGTTAAAAAGAATCGTTCCAATGATAAAATTAACAGCCTAGCAGGAATCTGATCACGAACAAGCGGAATTTTGTCATATTTGTGAAAAAGTCTTTGACTCTCCCGATAATAAAAAAGTACGTGATCATTGTCATTTGACCGGGCAATATCGTGGAGCGGCTCACGATAAATGTAATCTAAAGTTTCATGCTCCAGATTTTGTTCCAGTTGTTCTTCACAATTTCAGAGGATATAATAGTCACATTATCGTAGAAGCTTTTGGTGATCCTGAAATAACATCTCGTTTAAAACTCGATAATACAATCAAGAGTATCCCAAATAATTTTGAAACGTATATGTCAGTTACTTTAGGTAAGTTGCGTTTTATCGACAGCCTACAGTTTATGGCAGTATCGTTGGATGAGCTAGTAAAATGCTATAGCGAGTTTGATAACTTACAAGATTGTTTTGGAGATAAATTTAATCGATTGACAAAAAAGGAGTATTTCCGTACGAGTATCTCAACGATTGGAGTAAATTTGATGAAACTTCTTTACGAGTATAAATATGCACAAGATACTTGGAGTGAATTCGACTGCAAGACATTTGGTGATTATCATGATTTGTATTTGAAAACTGATGTGTTTTTGCTGGCGGACGTATTTGAAAGCGTTCGAAAAGTGAGTTATAATAATTATGGATTAGATCCTGCTCCCGGGCTATCTTGGGATGCTCTGCCAAAGTTTAGTAAAGTGAAGTTAGAATTGCTGACTGACGTTGATATATTTAACTTTGTCGAAAAAGGTATTCGACGCGGTATTAGCGTGATAACAAAAAAGTATGCGGAAGCAAACAACAAGTATATGAAAGAGTATAATCCTGAGCTTCCATCGAAGTATATCTTTTATCTCGATAATTTGTACGGTTATTCAATGTCAGAACCAATGCCATTTGTTGGATTTCATTGGATTACGACTGACCAATTTCTGGCGGAAAAACAAAAAAAAAAAAAAAAATATACCTGACGATGTTTCGTATTTCGTTGAAGTTGATCTCGATTATCCTATTTCGTTACACGATTTACACAACGATTATCCTTTCTGTGCGGAATCAATAATAATAGATTATAGTTTATTATCTCAAGAACAACAAACAATAGCATCACCAAGACAAAATTCTACGGTAAAAAGTTTAGTACCAAATATACTCGATAAGAAAAATTATGTTTTGCATTACAAAGTTTTAAAACAAGCGGTAAATGCTGGCCTTGTGCTGAGGAAAGTTCATAGAATGTTAAAGTTTAATCAGTCCCGTGGATGAGAGGCTATATTAACTTAAACACTTCGAGAAGAGCTGTAGCAAAAACTGATTTTGAAAAAAACTTCTTTAAGCTTATGAACAACTCCGTTTTTGGTAAGACAATGGAAAATATTAGAAAGCGAGTAAACATCGAGCTAGTCAATGATGTCAACCGCAGGAACAAACTTGTGTCAGACGATGATTTTGTCCGTATAAAATTTTGTAATGAAAATCTTGTCGTGATACAAAGAAGAAAAACACATCTAAAACTGAATAAACCGATTTATGTTGGAGCTTCCATGTTAGATTTGTCGAAGTAGCTCATGTACGATTTTCATTATAATTATGTTAAGAAGCAGTGGACGTCAAGTAGGTTGTTGTTTACTGATACTGACTCGCTTGTTTTTGAAATCGAATGTGAAGACGTCTATCAGGATATTTACAATAACCGACATCTGTTTGATCTCTCCGATTACCCTCGTGATAGTAAATTTTATGATGATACAAATAAAAAGGTTATTGGTAAATTGAAGGATGAACTGAACTCGGGCATCGTCAAATATTTTATCGGATTGCGAAGTAAAATGTACGCCGTGTTGCTAGACAATAATAAAATAACAAAAAAGCAAAAGGTTTACCTCGCGATTTTGTTAAAAAATTTATGGGATTTGATGATTACAAGTACGCACTTGACGGCGGTGTTAGTTTTATAAGAGCAATGGCTATTCGAACAAATCATCATAAACTTGAAACAGATGTTATTATCAAACATGGATTAAGTAATTTTGATGACAAACGTTATTGCGAAAATGGAGTATATACGTTTGCTCTTGGGTACTGTCGCGACGACAGATCTATACTTGACATTATATTTGATGACTAGGGTATGAAATTTTGTGTGAACTTTAGAAATAATGTTTGAAAATTTGACAGTGACAAATAACTATAATAGCATGATCAGATATCTAATGATAGACGGTAAACAGTTGACAGTTTAAATTAACAATGAAATATCAGGAATATGTTTTAGTGGTAGCGGCTTTGCTCGTGACAAGCTAAAACTTTCGCTTATCAGATCTGGTAACAGCGAGTATTTCAATTATCTTGAAAAATTAAGCCGTGAGTTATCAAAGGGATTTAATAACTTTCATGATCCGATCAGTCAACAAAAATATGCTAAACTTACCATTGATCTCGATCGAGCGAAAGTATATTTCATTGATAAAAAATATCCTCTTAATAAACCACAAATAAAAGATTTATTTGAGTCTCGTCGTTGTGTAAGCGGTAGAATAAAGTTTAGTCTCTATTATCATGATGATGAAATATTTTTAATATCCACAGTTGAAACACTGATAATTGGTGATGTGGTATGAAATTTTGTCTAACATTAATACAATAATCAATGAAATAAACTTGAGCCAGAAACCTTATCATTTTGAGAACAAAAAAATTGTTGGCCAGGGTGGGTGGGTCCCTGGGGTGGGAATTTGTATTTGTTTGGAGGTGGTTGGGACCTGTTATAGGGGTCTTTAGCCAGAATCCTTGTTTTCCCCTACTACTACCGGTAACTATTTTCATCTTTCTAGTTGGAGATATTTAATAAATACATTATATTCATAAGTTTCAACAATATTTATATTACTTCTAAAGTAATAAAATCTTACAATGGCAAGATGAGTGAAGAGTGATAAGATTGCCTAATGTGATAAGATCGTATGATGGCAAGCGGAGTGAAAAGTGATAAGATTGCCTAATGTGATAAGAGAATGGGCTGATTTTCTAACACTCAAATATAATTTTCTTTTGTAAATAGAATATCTACGTTTTTCCATAAAGGCTGTAAATGTTTTGCTTCGTAAAAGCAAAAGAAATAGAAAAATAGTATGCTCTTATATTTTATTTCTTTTATTTTACAGATTCACCTTTAAGTCTGTGACCGGGCTGTGCGTTTTCATCTCAGTGGGCTTAATGTTACGGGTGATTAATCTCACTAGTCTTGGAAAAGAAACAGAACTCTACTCCAAATTTTCAGTACCGACTAACAATCGATCCTCCCGAGACGTAAAACCAGTCTGTACGACAGCTTTTGTAAACTCCAGAGAGGAAACTCAACACATCGCTTTTTTAAAAGTCCATAAAGCCGCAAGTTCAACAATACAGAACATTTTGTATCGGTTCGGTTATGCAAGAAACTTGTCATTCGTCCTACCTATGCTAGATAATTACTTTTCCAAACAAAGTAGATATGTCCCTAAAGTCCTTAAACCCCTAAACGGGAAGAAACACGATATCCTATGCAATCATGCTGTTTTCAACTACACCGTCATTTCGTCTTATTTGAAGGAAGACTCTGTATACATTGGAATTATACGGGATCCCCTTTCGGCTTTCATATCAGCTGCTAATTATTACAGATATGTGTGGAATGATAAGTATCTGAAAAAAATTCCAGACAAGGAATTTTTGCATCAATTGATAAACAATCCGAGGAGATATGAACCAAAACATACTTTCTTGTCACAAACTTACAATAGAATGGCTTATGACTTTGGTTTTGATTTTCAAGCCCGTAAAAGAGATAAAGAAGACGTGGATAAATATCTCCAATATTTAAACGAAAAATTCTCTTTAGTTATGCTGGCAGAATATGTTGATGAATCTTTGGTTCTCATGAAAAGGTTGTTCAAGTGGAAATTACGAGATATAATTTATTTATCCAATAACGAATTCACAAAAAATGCTACCACTACAGTTTCGTCAGAGGATATCAACGTGTTTAAAAAACGTAACTTTATTGATTATATTTTTTATGATTTCTTTCACAAAAGGTTTTGGAATCAGATTACATGTCATAGTCCTGCGATATTTGAGGAAGTTCGACATTTTAAATCTATCCAAAAAATGGTCAAGTCGTGCTGCAAGATGCCAAGTAAACAGCCATGTGCAATTTCAGAGTCAGTCTGGAATGAAAAGTTTTACGTTTCTGACGACGACTGCCGCCTGATGAGTATCCCAGAATTGGATTTCTTTAAATTGCTTAAAAAAAGACATAAAATATTGATGAATAAATTGTCAGGCAAAAATTGAGAGATCAAGTTTTAGGTTAAAGCCTGATCATTGTCTTACGCGATCCATAATCAGTTTTTCAGTTGATATAAACAGATGTAAAAGCGGCGTAATAATGCACTTCCGGTGTAGCTGGACCTAAAGTTACACGTTCTGCAAACATAGCCAATCGCCTCGCTCCACTAAGAAATGATGAGAATGAATTGTATATAATGCAAAGGCATATAGTTGCCTATCAACCTCTTCACCTCGATAGAAGATTTACAGTTAAACCTTACAGATATTCTTTTTTGAGAGGGAGCGAGTAAGATGGACGCCGGGCGAGTAGTTAACAATATGTCTGTCAAATGTTGATTCAATTTTGGACCAGCGTCTCTGTATGAAGCTTTTATCCTTCAATTCATCTGTAGATTATGTGTTTTTTGCAAAATTTAGAGGTGGAAGGCAAAACTGAATCGATAAACTTTAAAATTACCAGTTAAGAGAAGAATTAGTGGACCCAATGAAAGAACGTTAAAAGCTAAAGGAAGAAATACAAAATACGATCGCTGCAAGGAAGACATGAAGATCGCAAACCACAATTAACATTACTCAAGAATAAATAATATAAAAAATTTGGAACATGCCTAAATCACAAAAGCGAGAATGTCAGAGCAATGTTTGTAGAGATGGTGAAGAATGTTAAAGATCATGACATCAGTGAGAGATGTTCATGCGATACGGCGGATACCGGGAAGAACAATGTCCCAGAACCATTTAATGTTCAATTTTGGAATGCACAGACTACAGGGAACATTATTAAGAAGGAAAGGGATTTTAAGAGCAAATTTAATTTAAGAACATTGGAGATATTGGACTCGTACTACCCATTCCAGCATCTAGTTTAAGAATAGTGGAAGATATTGGACTCATTCTACCCATCCCATCATCTAGTGTAAGAATAATGGAAAATATTTGACTCATACTTCCCATTCCACCATTTCATGTAAGAAGAGTGGAAGATATTGGACTCGTACTCGTACTACCCATCCCAAAGTTTAATGTAAGAGTAGCAGCAAGGAGGGCGAACAGACCAATTTGCGTAGAGACCTTATTTTTGTAAAATAAAGGTTCCTACGAAATTGAAAAATACCGTCAATAACGTTTAAACCAAAAAATATCGCCAATAACGTTTAAACCAAAAAATTCTCTAATTGGACAAGATTATTTTTGAATTTTTCTTCAAATTTTTATGCGATTTCATTTACTCGTTGGTCACTCAGTATTGGTCGTTCGCCCTCCCTGCTGCTATGAATTAACCAAAGATTTTATCCAGACCTATACGGTACCTTGATCTTGGGTCATGTAAATTTATTGTTATAAATCCGAATGGAACAGCTTGTGCTTTTGAAAAGAAGTTTTAAAATTTAATCATGTCCATATCTCCTGAACACCAAGTATAATAAATATTTTGTAAAGTATAATTATCTACTCCATTAAACACAACCAAAATATTACAGTTGTCTCTGATCACCTTAGGTATCTGTGTGTATCTCTGAGTAACATAAATCACGTCAGTATTTTTATGTCTACCTCGAGAAAATATCCGAGCTGGATTTGATTGTTTATCTAACATAATATCGTCATATACTACGAGGTTATTAATAAATCCATCCAGGTCATCTACAGATGGGGCTTCATCAATATCGGTAATAAAGTCAACAACATCATTACCGTCTTCATTCAGCAATTTTGCATTTTCATTAAAATCTTTAAGTACTTCGTAACACCGTTGATCATCTACAGATGGCGCTACCAAATATAATTTATCCCACTTCAGCCATCTCATTATTAGATTAAGTAATAATTGTGTTTTGCCTGATCCAGATGGGCCTATTATAATCATTCTGATAGAATTTGGTAGTGCTGGATGGTGCCTTACTGGTTCTTGTTTTCGTGTCGCTGAGAAGTCAATTATATCCATATAATAAATAATATGAATTTATATTGTGTTCGATACAGAGCACCCACGTCCACCACTGAATTAACAACAATAACAACAAAAAATAAAAGACGTGCAATTACAGGCAAGTGTGTGAAATGTGGTACAAAAAAATACAAATTTATTTCATCACAGACAGGTGGGGATATTGCTGCTTCGTTAGGAAAATTACCAGGATTACCATGGGCCAAATACCCCGGTGAGAAACACCTTCCTGGATATAATTATTGTGGTCCTGGAACTCGACTTGATATCCGACTTGATGATCAAGATCAACCAAGACCCGGAGAGTATCCAGTAAATAAGATTGATCAAGCATGTCATGTTCATGATGTTGCTTATAAAAGTAAAGATTTGCAGCAGCGGCATCTCGCAGATGTGAAATTGATTCATGCGCTAAATGCTATACCTAATAAATCTCTCAGAGAAAAACTCGCTAGTTTTCTAGTAAAATCTGCTATGAAAAGTAAAATAATGCTCGGGGCTGGTAATCAATTATATAACTATTATAATGGAATCCATTTATTATTCCCCGAGAGGATATTGGAGAGGTAAAGCAGCAATCAGTAAACTTGCTGAAACAGCAAAAGTTTCACGTAATGTTGCTGCATCATGGTTAGCACGACAGGCAATATGGCAAATCTATCTACCACCACCTAAAAAAATTCATTACGCACATTTTGATGTCAGCATCCCCAATGAAGTTCATCAAGCAGATATTTTGTTTTTACCACACGATACTGTTAAAACACGTGGACGAAAATCACGCACGTACAAATACGCATTGACTGTTGTTGACGTTGCAAGTAGATATAAAGAAGCGGAACCATTATCAACAAAGACAGCATCTGAAGTTGCATCTGCGTTTGAGCGAATTTATCAGCGTGGTGGTCTACGATGGCCACAGTTATTACAAGTTGATCCTGGTAAAGAATTTCTTGGTGCCATATTATCTTTGATGAAGCGACATAACGTTAAAATCAGACGAGGACATACTGAAATTCATCGTGATCAAGCAATTGTTGAACGATTTAATCGAACACTTGCTGAGCGGTTATTTGGATATCAATACGCAAAAGAAATATCTACTGATTTTAAGTCGGGAGAGCGATCTCGTGAATGGGTTGCAAGGTTACCAAGTGTGATATCTGCATTAAATAATGAAATTACTCGTGCAACTTCCATGAAACCTTCTAATGCAATAACAAAAAAATATATACCCCGTAGCGATAACGTACAACGCCGTGAACAACCAGTATTAGGTAATGTAACTGTGAGATATTTATACGAACCAGGGGAGCTTGAGGGTGGGGAAAAAAGAGCTACTGACCCTATCTGGAGCGTGACCACACATACAATCTCTAGCGTGGTTAGATCCACTGGAAGACCTGCCATATACAGACTAGATTCTACTGCCCCTCAGCGTGGATTTGTACGTGAACAATTACAAGTAATTCCTGCAGATACACAATTACCACCACGTTCACTTATGTAAATTAGCTCCAGGGCGTCCAGCGCCCCGACGTCGATTACATTCAAGACAGGTCAGCATCACATTTTCACGTGTATGACCAAGATCACTATTAATTCTGTCTACGGTAAATTGTCTTGGATTATTATTCGAATATTGCCATAGCATCTTACAGTTACAGCTTGCACAATGATTATTCTGTAGTTGCTTTAGTGTTATAATAAATTCAGTATCAATATCAAAGTCACGCTTATTTTTTTTTGTCACATTGTTTATAACTCGCTAATTTTTTATTTATTACAGCATCGTCATTAGTAATTTCCTCAGTTATCACGTAATCTATAATAACCCTATGTAGTTGAGTTATTCTTCTAACACGAGATACTGCAAGATAGACTAAGTTTGACCATTCGATACGATCATCTACAATCCAGATATTTGTATCAGAGATAGTTAATCCCTGTGACGAATGAATCGTTATAGCGTATCCTAACATCCACGGTGATTTTTCCATGTTTAATGCGCTCTCAACAACATCAATGGCAACCAAAACAATGTCATTCAGTACAAGATTTTGTACTCGGACATTTTCAGCGTCTCCACTTGGTATTTCAACTTCAATATTCTGTCGTCGAGTATCTGCTGGGCGATAACACAAAGGTATAGGTAACGTTGGAAATTTTTCTTTATGTAACGTAAATAATTTCTTTTGTAGTTCATCACGAACTATCTTTCTACTTGCGACTATCAAATCAGCAGGCTTCCATAAAGTCCAAAAATCATTCATAGTTGTCTCTGGAATTACTTTACGCATTATCTCACATTGTATTTTATCTGGCTGTAGTCTGATTGATCTTTAAAGTTCTTTCAGCGGCTCATCAATAGCTCTATGGTCATCATGTATTTCTTCATAATAATCTACATTATTCTTTAGCCATTCATGTGGAGACTGTCCAACAAAGGGTGGTGGTTGACCATGATCGCCACACATAATCACCGCAGTATTCTTTGTCAATAACCATTCAAGAAATGTTTTTAGTGTTTCTAACGACACCGTACATATCTCGTCCCATATAATATACTTAGGTATATATTTTTCACCCATTCGCTCAGGAGTCCACGTGTCTCCGCACCATCTAAAGAAACTGTGATATGTGCATGATTTTACTCCTCGTTCTTTTATTTCTCTAGCAAGTTTATGTGTAGGTGTCAAAACAATTATATCTGAACTATTATTCATAAATAAATTAATCGCACGAGTTGTTTTACCTGACCCTCCACACCCATTAAAATAAACAGTCTTATGTCTAGCCACATGATCGTACACAGATGGTGCAGATGATTTTGATGCTTGATTATTATTTCTGTAATATATTTCCTTAATTTCAACATCAGCAGATTCAGAATAACTAAGTATATTTTCTTGTTTTATCCTCCACGTCCCCCATTCACCATTACCGAGTAGCGGTTTTAATAAATCCTTATATTTTATATATATATATATAAAATGAATCCGTAGCGAATCTGACAGCGTGACGAGGAAATCTATTTATCATCGATAGTAGGTTTGTCGAAACATAAGCTAACATCGAAGATCTTAAATGAGTAAATTGTGGTGAGTCGCCATCAAGGTAGCTCACAATGGTGCCTAGTTTTGTTCCATCTGATAAATAAGCATTACATCGACTTATAAATGTGTTTTTCTCCGTTGTATCGGTGATTATAAAATCTTGTTCAGCGTCGTCCATAATCAATCTTGTACACGCTCGTTTATAATCGCATGAACCGCCTTGAGTAAACTTACCGATTATCTTTCTACCAAGATCTTTTGCAAGTTTTTCATCATACTCGTTCCTGCATTTACTTATTTTAATGACATGATCTTCATCAATATCAGGGAATTCTTTCCTGGCATCATCGACACTAAATCTATCCGGTTCTGGTAACCAAACTTGCTTCTGTGAACTATACGATATAATTGCTTCAGTTACCCTCAACGATATTAAAAATCCAGCATCAAGCATATACCGCAATAGTACTATCGGAACCCAACATTTTCTGAAAAATGTCTTCCAAACCAAACATAAGTAATCGCATGGAGACCCTCTCTAAACTCGAATGATTCTACATAAGCAAATCCTGTTAGGTCAAAATCTGGTAAGGGTCCGTTTATTGCAACCCTGGTCATCTCATGTGTAGGATGTCCGAGTCTCTTAAAATATTTAGAACATTCTCCATATCCAAGAAAACTCCCAGGATAACATGCAGCCATATCAACTGAGATAACGTCACTATAATCGTATTTGGTATTCCATAATCCACCGTGTCCATATTCTATACAACTTTTTTTGATATCTTCAAGGAATTCTGATCGTGTCGTTTTCCATGAATTTTTCTCCTGAGCGAAATGGGCAGCAACCGATGGTACGGTAAAACAGTTATTCAGTAATTGTCCAACTATGAGATCATCAGAGGTATATTTTAATGCAAGATGTTCCATTTCTTCATGAAGAGATTCTGTACGATAAATATCACCGTTAGGCCGTACAAACTGATCGTGATCGTATTCTGAACTTTGAAATAACCAAACAGACACAGGGTCACTTTTACTTATATTTCTGATAAAATCAAATATGTGACCATCATAAAACTTAACTTTTCTATCTCGTGGAAATACCGTTACAGCATTAGTCCATGCATGCGCGTTATGATCAATTATTGTTATTGGAGCCCCTCTTGATTCATATTTTGATTTATATAAAATCTCTCCGGTTAGCGTTTTTACTGTTATTGGGAATTTTAATTTCTTTTCTAGCTCAGCGACATCTTTGATAGACGTTCCGGTATCTTTAACCGTCTCTGCCCATGTGTTTATTTTTTTACGTCTTAAATCTGTTAAGCCATTACCACGTATCGCATTTGTAAAATGTTCTGTAACTCGTTCAGCTACACAGTTTATTCTTGATATTTTCATCGGCTTGAGATCCGCAATATTAGGTTTATCATTCAGCGAATATATTCCATAGACAACTGCAGTCGCTGGATAACTTTGTATATAGTAAGGCTTATCAACACCAGTAAGTATTCCAGGTTTGGATCTGTTATTTAAGAGAACAATATTACCCCCGGACTGCACACGGACTGGATCACGCTTATCACGAATAATCCAGATATCGTCATCTGTCTCTACAATAAATTTAATTAAAATAAAATATTTTTGATTATCAAGGTGATTAATAATTACTTTTCCTCGTTTGTCGTTCATCATATTAACGATATGTCCTATCCTGAAAGTTGACCATACATGAGCAGCACCATCGTCACGAAATTCCTTTTTGGCTTCACGGATACGTTTAGCTAGATCCGCATTTGTTAAAGCTAGATCTTGCATCGAAACACTAAATTTATATTCTGGTAGTCTGTAAAGGTCAAATCTAGCAGGGGAAGGTTCAATAACGGATAATTCCTCCATATAATTAAAACAAATATTTAAATTAAAATTTTAGTATATATATAATGATTGAAACAAAGAATTACTGCCACTGGCTTAAAATCGGACATACTTCTCCTTGTAACAGGGCATGCGTGAATGAATTCTGTAGCTACCATATGCAAAGTATCAAAAATGGAAGTACAGGACCAAAACCATGTGTGCAATGTGGTGTTGGAGTCAGAGGAAAAACACAGTTATGTCTAAAATGTGGCGGAAAAAAATAGAGGGAATTAAAACGATATTATGACAAAAAAAAAATACCTTGTCAGGTAAATCTCCTATAAAAACCGTAGAGGATTATCTGACCAGATTTCAGAATAATGATTTAGACAAATAATATTATTATATAAATGGAGCAAAAAGAATTTTTAGCACATCCGATCATCAAAAATTATGAAGCGTCTCGTGATGGCGTGATCAGAAACTGTCGATCAAAAAAACCAGTCGGTAGTCTTGATAAGTTTGGTTATTTTAGATTCAGTGTTAGTGGAAATAAAAAATATTTCTCATATAGGTTCATCTTTGAATGTTATTTTGGATTGATTAAAAACGGACTTGTAGTTGACCACTTTGATGGGAATCCCCAGAATAATAATTTATCTAATCTGCAAGTTATAACACAGAGTCAGAATTCTAGACGTGGAAATACTGGAAGGTGTAAAGTATTCGTAAAGAGAGCTATTAAATCCATAAATACAGAAACAGACCAAGAAATGACCTTCCCCTCAATAAACGCAGCAGGTAGATATTTTGGCGTACATCCACGATCGGTACAACGTGTAGCTGATAAAACATGCAAATCTGCATTTTCGAAAAAATATAATCAGCGGATAATATTTGAATATGTCATATAACTATTTCTTAACAGTTCGACTCTGTCAATTTTGCCAGGGTTTTTGTTTAGCCATAATTACAGTCCCTGATAGAGTCAGGGGTCCACCTTCACTGTCACTGCTCTCACTTTCACTCTCGACAGAATCAGATAACATAATCTTTCTCAATTGCATTACACGATTGTCTATCATTTTTTTTCTTTCGTACTCGTGAGACAACGCAGTCCTTATTTTTTCGATTGAGCGTGCAAGAGGTGCAAATAGCTTCACTTGGGTGTCGTTCACCATTGCTAAAGATTCTAACATAGATTGATAAATTGATTTCACGAATCTGTAATTGGAAGGTAATGTGAATTTGTTCTCGAATTTTCTTTGCTGCAATAATTCAAGGTCAGTGAGAATTTTTTGAGGATCAAGATTATCGGACATTTTTATTCCGTCATGTTTTAATTTTTTAATAGCAGAAATAATATCATTAATGTTTTCATTGTTCATATATATGTATTTATTTCTTTAAAATAAAAATAATTGACATTCAAGTTTTTAATTTTCACTTTAAGCAATTGCACATATAAAGCGAGGTAACTCCACAGAGTAAATTAAACGATTATTTCCCTTGCCCAATGTATTTTCATCAACTAAATGTATCCGTCTGTCTGTGATTAACTGAATCTCTGTAAGTTTGTTAAATTCCACTGTAAACTTAAGACACATATCGTAATACAATAACAAAGTTTCAGTTCCCCCCCCCTTAGATAACAGTCGCCGCTAAAAAAGCAACGTCATTTACAAGCATAACAAAACGAAAGCAAAAACACTTACACGGACATGAAACCCAATTCAAATACACGCACAGAGTACAAATAATCCTTTAAGCACTTAACTGTACAGTGCGAGCGATCGGTATATTATCTTTAATCATACTGTGCACCATTATACAAATACATTTTCGTTCTAGGCTTTCAAACAGAACAACTTGTGCATTATAAGACTGATGTGCTTATCGATTTTCCATGGATTTGTGACGCAGCAGTTATTTTCGTCTTCATGCTTGTAATTTTATTAAGATATATACAAACGGTGTGTGGACTGTATGGTACTCCAAATTTAAGGGTCATAAGAAGCAAAAATTACATTTTAGCAGGGCCAAAGAAGAAATTGCACCATTATACATATACATTTTCGTTCTAGGCATTCAAACAGAACAACTTGTGCATTATAAGACTGATGTGCTTATCGATTTTCCATGGATTTGTGACGCAGCAGTTATTTTCGTCTTCATGCTAAAATTTTATTAAGATATATACAAACGGTGATATATTTTAATCGTTTCATACATATAAATGGTTATATATCTTAATAAAATTATAAATATTTAGATTCATTTATAAAATCAGAAATCTAATGCTATTGTGTGATAACCATATAATAATTTCTCAAACGTATATATATAGTCGAGTGGTCGTTAGCTCAGTGTAAAAGTGTTGAACTTTGGTACTGAACTTCTGCTGTTCGACTCCCATGACCGCGGGGGGTGGGTATTTGGTCCGGGGGTTGCCAATTTTATTAAGATTGGGGGACCACCCCTGAGGTTTGAATAAAATCCTCACCACGTCACGCCACGTGGTGAGGTGCTTTTGCACCTTACCCCGGGGTTTGATTTGGTAGGGGTTTTATTGAAACCGCAATGCCTAGACAGTCCTCTGAATTTCTAATGTTTCGTTTCGATTAGGAATTCGCCGGCGGATGTGTCTATGCAAAAGGTGCCTCCTAAAATAATCAGTAGCATGCCTGAGCTCTCTACCCCATTCAGAAAGAATGTTAGCCAATAGAAACAGAACATGGGGTGCCCCATAACAGTCATAAGAGAGACAACAATGTAAGGACCCCATGAAAGACACAAAGGCTATCAAGGGGCCCCGTGACGGGTAACCACTTAGGATGCTACTGATTATTTTTGATAAATTACGTTACATACATACATACCTACATACATACATACATACATACATTACATACATGCATACATACATACATACATACATACATACATACATACATACATACATACATGCATGCATGCATACATACATACATGCAAAAGGTCAAAGGTCAAGGTCAGAAGCCAAGGTCAAGGTCAAAAAATAGATTTTTTTTTTGCAAAATTTACTCAGGCATCATTCTACGAGCGTATGTACAAATTAACATATAGAGTTTCTCCTCTTAGGTCCAAAATGTTGCCATCCTGATTTGTGAGTTTGAAATTCATTCTTGTCAATAATGGATTATGTACACGCAAGTAGACCTGATTTATTGGCTCAGACACAATGAGCCATCCTGGTGGCCCTTGAATACTTGATGAATATAATATATATCCTTGCTCCGCAGTGCCACTGCGGTGGTTAGATTTTGAAAGATCTACGTGGTAACTACTATCAATTATATCGCATACTAGATTCAGTGCGATTGTCGATGTGATGTTAACAATATTAGGCGAGATATGACGTCCTGTTCCAAATGGGTTATTATTATATCTGAGAACTGTTGGTGGTGGGGCTAATTTTCTCCATGAATCACATATTCTTTTAAACTGTTCATCAATAAAATCATTAACTGATTTCTTTAACTCGGACGAGTCAAATCCGGGAATGATGAATGTTGGTAGTTGCTCTCGCGTAATTCCAAAATGTTTCAGAAAAACTGTTGTAAACAAACGATTGAGTGGAACACGCTGAACTGGATCGTCTTCATTAACTATGTAATCTGTAATATATGCTCTAGATGGGTTTAATAATCTTCTTTCTCTGTTAACAAAAACATCATTCATGAATTCTAGGTCTGAAGCAACTTGATTCAAATGTTGTATTATTTCAATTATTTGATTTTTTAAATCACCGCTGTAATAAACATTAATGCTTGAAAATAAATTTCGTAGATTATTAAATACACGCTCATAATCTGATTTAATTGTATTAGCATATGAATTTATTTCATCAATATCAAGTACTGTTATTTTACCTTTCTTGCCATCAATTCGTTTTGTAAAATAGTTTTCTAATCTATCTATAAGATGTGTAACTCTATTATCACCATAATATCGTCGCCATGGATAAGCATCTTTTACTTTTCGATATTCTGGAAGTTGTATAAATATTCTTTTATCCGTGACGAAATCAGATCGTTGTGGTTCTGGTGGTCCTTGATAAACTGGTGGAATATCAGGCCATCCTAATACTGATCTAATCGAACTTTGATAAATATCTACAGAGTAATCAGGGGAATTTATTTCAATCACCGCTGATAATGTTGGTTCGTATACACCAATTGTTATTTTTGATTTTTTTCCTGTAATAGATTTAATTCTGCGCTGGAATTCATCGTTGATCTGTTCTATCTGATAACTACCAGTTGGAATACTAACTACCTGCCAATCAGGAGTTCCATCAGGTTTATTCTTATTTGCGAATACTAGTGAATTATTTGGCTGTAGTCCACCAAATGGTTTTGATCTAATATTAGGCCAGCTATAATAAACTCGAAGCTGCGCTAACGCTATTTCTTTTGCAGGAATTGCGATTGGAAAGTTAACGCTAAACTCAGGATTGGTCGAACTTAATGAAATCATTGTAGTTTTTGACGGAGTCGTATTAGTGACGATCTGCTGAAGTAATTCCCTGTCTGTCATTATTATTATCGTTATTATTTAATTCGTCAAAATCATTAGCGATCACCTTAAACACATCATCATAGGTTTTCATCATCATCGCAAATTCAGTATCGGATATTTCACCATCACTAACGCATGAAGAAATATACAAGGATAGTTTAGAACATGCCTCTGTCACTGTATGTAATTTAATCATATAATCGTGCAATTTAGCATTTGTACAGGTATCTATCTTTTTAGCTATAATACCGAGAACACCAGCAATAGTCGTTGATGCTGAAACAATGATGGTTATAACAGCAGGTGCTGTCATCGTCAATGTTGATAATAATAGTCCTGTTCCAGCAATAACAGCAGAAACCGAGTAAACAACTACATCGATGACAACTATACGCCTTTTGTAATTTTTTATTTTTATGTTATAATAATCAATAAAATCCTTTAGTTTAGTCAGACGTTCATATACTTGATTGTATCTGTAACGTTGAACGTCGATGTAGGACTGAGGTCTTTGGTGTTGATCCATTATTGTTATATTAAGTGACTAATTGTGGTGTTTCAGCTACAAATTCCAAACACCACCAGTAAGACGTTGCAGTTATTGTTTGATCATCTGCTTCCAGTAAATATATTTCTTCAGCATCTTTATTTAACACTATAGATACAACTCCAGAGAAAGCATCAGTTGAATGACGCCACGGAAATGTTGTAGTATAAATCTTAAACTTTGCAGAGCTAAAGATAGACAGTCTATACACACCAGTAATCTTCGCGGTATATTTAATAGTGTTATTTTGCTGTGACCATGTTGTTAATCCTGATGCTACTGTGTACACGATATTGACGATCTGATTGTGAGGAATTTTAATCAGATTAATTTTTTGAACAATATTAGGTATTCCACTAACAATATCATCGAGTTTCATGTTAACGTCGGCTAGTTTTATGTCAACGATTGGTGGATCACCAAAAAATTCTTTAATGGTTTTGTTTATGTTTCTACGAAAATTTAAAAACGTTTCCACGTGTCTAGTAAAAGTAACATTGAGTATGGTCATTTCGTCATTGATTGTTTTTAGCGACGTTGTCGTAGGAATGTTGCTATCGTCTACATATTTCTTCGTTGCAGCGTCAAAATCAGATTCTGGTGTTCTAAGATTATTAATACCATTATTATTCACGTTGAGAAATGCACGCATTATACCACCGTTGACTAACACGTACTTAGATTCTTGATCGTCGCCATATTTTTTTGTTGCGGCGTCTGTATCTACGGTTGGATTTCCAAGGTATGTAAATTTTTTTCCTGACATAATAATATCACCAATAAATACATCACCAGTTTTCTTGATATAATCGTTAACTGACTTACCCGAATCTTGTATTTTACCTTGATCAGTAAAAGTAACGATATTATCAGCAACTGCGGTAGGAATTCGTATAAGTACATCTGGCAGTTGTATATTGCTTGGTTTTAATCGTCCTTGTTTATCCTGAAAAACAACGACTTCATTTTGATCCACACTTGTAATATTTAATAAATCATCAATCTCATTTCTGATTTGATCAAGAGTTGCATATTTAGATAAATCACCTTGCTGCTGAGCTTTACCACGAGCAGATCTTCCGTAAATATCTACCATTATATTTATCAATATCTGTTTAAATGTGACAATGTGGTATATTCATGCACGATTTTATGAGGTGGTTTTGTTGATTTTGATGTAGCATCAAGTACATTAAGTACTTCACGACCACATATTGGTGGATGAGTTAATGTTTGTGTTGGTAACGTTGAATACCAGATTGGAGCAGTATTATTGCTGACATAATGAAGAAATTCCTTAGGTGGCGCTAATCCATATGAATCAAAGTAAATAGTTCCACGTGGATCAATTGCATATCCAACCCAATGCGTGCCTGATCCAGAATTTTTATCGAGATTGATAATACCAGTTTCTAAATCGCTAGCGATTTTAGGTAGTTGATCGCGCATGAAAACACCTCTAAAATTTTTAATTTTTAGTTTTTTAGCAGCATCGAGTAAATCAAAATTGGACATAGGCGATATCAGTAAACTGTCCCAGGAAGTCTTAGGCCTTTTCCGTACCATGAATGTGGAGTCCCTGGCAATCTGAGACCTTTTCCCTTTTTTTGATTCCCTTTCCTGTTGCTTTCTTTAATGCCATTCCAGCAGCAGTTCCAACAGCGCCTAATGCAGCTGCTTTTGCAACAGCTGGGGCTGCAGCTGCTATTAAAGCTGGTATAGCTGCGAGAAGTGGAAATATACCACCCGTCTTAGCAATATCTTTGATGGCGCCGGCAGAAAGATTAAGTTTGACGCCTTTATTTGATTTTTTGGCTTCATTGAAGTTTCTGAATTGACGCTCGGTCAACGATAATTTATTTGAACCGCTCATCTGTTCTCGCTTTAGCGATATTTTTATTCCACAGTTATTTTTTGATGCTGATTGTAGTCTTTTAATCTGACCAGGAGTCAGGGTAACGCTAACGTGATTGTATGACATTATAATTATTATCCTGATTTTAAATCAGGTGATCTAATTACGTGTTACATATTTTCTACTGGAGCATCAACGACTCTCATTCGTCCACCAACACCTTCAAGTAACATCGTCTTATCGCTGAGTATAACGGCTATTGCTCTGTAATTAGGAATAGCTCCAGCATCTCTATTAACACGAGCTCGAAAATGTATATCAACTACTGATTGTCTGGTTAAATCTAAATGTTCAAGGGAAAAGTAATAAATCGGATATAAGGTTGTAAAATCTAACTGTGATATTTGTAAACCAGTATCAATATTTTGATCACGTCCCATGAACGTCATCAGACGATGATATACACGTGCTACGTGATTATTTTCAAAATTTAACAATATATCCTCGGATGGTTCTTGATGTCCATTTATCCTTAATGAAACTTCAGAAACACCAAGTTTGTCGAATATCATGTGATTACGTAGTTGATTATTTACTCGTGTAATATCTTGTAATGCAATAAATATGTGTCTTGGTGCAGAAACACCCTGCTGAGAAGCTATTTGCCATGTAAATAAACCATTGATATTACTCTGGATAGCATCTGTGGTCACTGTCAACCATGACAACGTTGATTTACCGCCTTGACTCATAAAAGATAGCAACCGGTCTTCTTCAGATATTGAGGGAGTCATCACCGGCATCCACAATGAAAGTTTTGTTAGTACTACTTTACCAGCATCACCAATGGGTCTCCATAATACATCATTATCAATGCCTTTTCGTACAAGTACAACCGTATGTTTGGCTCCGAAAATGACTTTTCTGACATTTCTACAGAATCCAAAAATATGTGACAGTGGAATTGCACATGAAAACAACCTTCTATTATCTTTCAATATTGATCTACGTGCTGCAAATCCTAAATTAAAATCGGGATTTGGAAAATATAGATCTTCAATAGTAGCAACAGCAACAGGAGGATTAGCTCGATTATTGGGCTGTCGAGCAACCTGATTTCTGTTATCAGGGTGGTCAGAAGTATCCTTCGCAAACATCATTGATGGTCCAGCCGATCTTGAATAATCGTCGCTGTATCTCGCAAGACCAAATATTGTTGTAGCAACGTCAACGTCTTTCTGAATTAATTCAATATTTTTTCCGTCAATCATGTACGTAGCGCTATCAAATAACGCCATAATACCATTATTAACAAAACCAACCCTAACTTCAGCTCCATATTCTACTGGTACTGCAGGAGCAGCGTTATTTAAAATTTCACCTTCTACATCAATAAATGCCTCAGCGGGTAAGAAATACCTACTTGTATCCTGAACCTGTAGTTCAATCCTTCCAGTCTGATTTGGAACTCGAGCGTCATAAGAATAATATTGATAATCACGCACAGACTCATCTTTGAGTACTGGTGCGTCCATGTCAAATGCTGGATCAGATATACGTTTAAACATCTTTATTATATTTGCTATCGTCTAACACGAAGACCACTTAGAGAAGTGAGACCACTTCCTGCTATCAGACTAGCGGTTATATTTTTTTCTTTTTCTGATAATGGTACATCAGCCAACTCTGCTAGTTTTTGATTAGCAGCTTGGTTTATTATTTTACTAATATTTGCAGGCATTACTTCAGTGCTAGGTAATTCTACAGGTTGAGGTCGGACCGCAGGTCTGCGTATTAATCGTGTTAGTCTATCTTTGATTGCTGAGAATGCTTTACTAGCAATATTGCCAACAGCACCAATACCTTTTTCACGAACAACATCAATAGCTTTCATTGATAGTTGCTTTGCAATCGGTATTGCTTTTGGGGCTATCCTTCTAAATAGACCCTGAACAATATCACCTAGTCCATCTCCGTAGATTGTTTTGTATACTGGTAATCGAGAATTTACCGCCCTGACCATGGTTGGTCCACGTTGAGTACTATGTACGATCATTTTATTATAATAACTGTATTTAATTACATACTCAATCCAGTGACTTAGTCACTATAGTAGTCATCAGCGATTTCATTAATGAGAGACCGATATACATTAATATCCATAATTCCACCTGTAAATAATCGTTTACAAATATCAGCTGCTTCATTAATGATTTCTGGGGAATTATTACCAGCTCGTTTTCCCCCGATGAGGATTTCTAATCGATCAACATCAGCAAGGACGTTATTGGGACAAGTAATAAGACCACTTCCCTGATTAGTAAATCCACCTGCAGTTTTAATTTCAGATTCCCCCCGTGATTCTTCTTCCTCTGTTGTTCTAACAGATTGTCGTGGCGATTGCAATTGTTTCATCATTCTTTCTAAATGTTTATCTTGTTCTAGTTTTTTTGTTTTATTTGTTCCATTAGTTGTAATTGTGGGGATTGTGGGGATTCAAATTGTAATTGTTGTGGTGATCGTTGTGGTGATGATGATAACTGTTGTGGTAATCGTTGTGGTGATGGTGATAGTCGTTTTGCTACTTGTTTAGATTTTTCTTTTATATAGTCATGTACATCCTCATCAAATTCATTAAAATTTTTAATATCTTCATTAGATCTAATTTCTGGAATACCAGTATATATGCGATATACATCCTTAATCCAATTGGCAGAGTTCAGAGATTTAACATATTCTGGTTTTACATAATTTTGTCTTTCATAATATCCAAATGCGGCAATATTAAGTATTTGGTTTGGATCATTGATAGCAGTAATACCTTCAGGTGTAAATTTATCTATTATCTTAGTTCTGGTTTTTGGTTGTCGTGGTTGTGGTTGTGGTTGTGGTTGAGCCGTTTGAATACGACCAGCAATATCAGCAGGTAATGTTTCAAGAGCTCGTTGTGTTGCCTCAGCTGCTGTAACAATTTTCTTTGTTGGTTCGACAATCGGTTTAAATAATTGTTTTGTATCTTCTTCAAATTCGACTTGAGATTCCTGACGTGATTGTAATTGTTGCTTGACAGCATCACGAACAGGTAAATATTTTCTAATTGCCTCTAGTCGCTCTCTTGCTAATCTAGCTGAATGTGGTTCTCCAATACTCATTTATTAATAATATCTATACTGGCTGTTTAATTCATAGCAGCAGGGAGGGCGAATGACCAATACTGAGTGACCAACGCGTAAATGAAATCGCATAAAAATTTGAAGAAAAAAAAATACGTCAATTGATAACAAAACTGAGCTAACCCAAACGATTTATTATCCGTTCTCAACCGTATGGAAATAGTCAAGTTAGAGGCTTTGGTTTAGCGTCATTGACCTTTTTTTTAGCCTTCGTAGGAACCTTTATTTTTGTAAAATAAGGTCTCTACGCAAATTGGTCTGTTCGCCCTCCCTGCTGCTAGAGTAGTGGAAGATATTGGATTCATACTACCCATCCCAGCATCTAGTGTAAGAATAGTGGAAAATATTTTACTTATACTTCCCATCCTACCATTTCATGTAAGAAGAGTGGAAGATATTGGACTCATACTACCAGGCCCAAAATTTAATTAAGAATAGTGGAAGATATGGGACTCATAGTACCCTTCCCAAACTTTAATACATGAATAGTGGAAGATATTAGACTCGTACTGCCCATCCCAAAATTTAATCTACCTGGTATTTCAGTTGTAATGTGTACGCTAAATGAAAAGCCGGGAAAAGTTACAGATTTACCTTTTAACGACATCAATGAAAAAAATCAAACCCAATCCGGAAGTGAAATAATTTTCCCCATTGATTCTGGATACACTTGGAGGAATAAAGGTTTGTACCGGAAGTGACGTGTAGAGTTCCAATTTCAGCTATGTATATTCTGAATTTGAAAAATGACATTCGTTGAAGGACAACGCCATTTCTTGTAAGAATCTTCTCGTAATCCTAAAGCTCAGTTTTGACATATGGATAGAATTGTGTTTGAATCATACATATTTTTCTGAATTGTTGCTGCCAGATTCGTAGGCACAGAGTTACCAGTGTAATTTAGTATGAATGTTGATACGTTTTATTGGGGTGGGTAGGGTGTTGTTGTTTTGTTTGTTTTTTTGGTGTGGGTGTGTGCCATGTTCAAATATGCCTGTATGTACATCTGTTTATATATACCATTTACTAATCACCCCCATGCATTTGTCCGTATCGACAGATGATTATGGGTGACTGTCTTAAAATTCCACATTTTCTTCAGTGATGTTGGTACATTAAAAAGACATTGGTTAAATGGACAGAAAGAGAAAATGCTAAACAGAGTATACAGAGGGATAGACGAATTAATAGACGAGAGAGTTTTCTTAATTTTTCTTTCTCCTGAGGCATTATATGTAATGTCATACTCTCTGACTTCAAAGAAGAAAACTTGAATACAGATGTATTTTTTTTTCAATGATTCCTTAAAATTCGGTTACTAAACTTATTTTTAAATTTTTAGAAAACAAATTAAGTCTCAAACTTTATTTTTATATTTAAAAACGACTAGATCATGTTTATTTTACTCAATAAATATATTTAACTTATTTTTAATTACCCTATACCCATCTGTAGAACAAATCAACAGAGGACTCTAATGTAATAGCTTGAAATCTTTTGATAAAGTAATTAAATGGATCAGCAGAAGGTATTTTTAACTACACTTTCTTGATGTTCAAATTGTAAAACTATACCAGCACGTCTGCGTAGAAGAGACCGGATGTATCTCTGTTCTGGGCTACTTCATATGTATAAGCATTGGTGTATGACACTCTACTACATTTATTTTGCTAACATCTCCTGTCTGTGTGTGTGTGTGTGTGTGTGTGTGTGTGAAGTTTTATACGAGTGCTTTTCATGTTACCGGTTTTTTAATGCATAATTATATAAGCTCTGCGAATGTTTAAGTCAAAATATAAGTTAACAGTGAATACCCAGATAAAATTTTTTTATTACTGTTAAAGATCTTCACAGTTCCAGTCTCAAAGGAAGAGATATTTTCTCTTGGGTCAAACAGAAAAATTCATTCATTGTATGTTTACGTGAAACATGTGGTACGATTGAGAATGAAAGTATTGGGGGGGGGGGACTGAATGGGTTTATAAGCATTGTAAAAAAATAAATCTAGCAATAGTGAATTTCTGAATTTCTTATTACAGAATTAGATGTGATTGCCAGGACACACACACACACACACACACACACACACACACACACACACACACACATATATATATATATATATATATATATAGTAGTATATATATATATTGTTATATATATATATATATATATATATATATATATATATATATATACTTTTAAAATTATAATTTAACGGACAGGGATTTACGCTAGTGAATTTATACCGTCATAATGATGATAATGTTGTTAAAAGAAATTGAAAAGGGATATTTTAAATTTTGACAATTTTTATGGTATTATTTACTGTGACTGGAATTCTATTCAGGACAGGGGGCTTGACTTTTGCGCATTCCATTGCCAGAACAGCAGTCCACGACATCAAAAATCAACTTGATCTATGAAGAACAGTGAATCCGGACAGTACAGTAGAGTATTTACTTGGCGACAGGCAAACCCTGTGAAACGGAGTAGGGTGGGCTAATTTGTAATCTCTGGGGACATGATTTCAGATTGTATGGACTCATCTATTATTTATGACTATAGAAATGATCATTCAACACTAACACCAAAATTATCTATATCTGCATTACCTACAGGTTATGGGTACTGGAAATACAATTCCTGGTTACTAAAGCAAAATGAATATATTCTTTTGATAACAAAAATTATTATATAGCCATCGCAATAGAACAATACTAACGCGAAGATGATAAGAAAAACTAACTATAGGTGCAATTAACTTGTAATGATCAATGTTTTTTTTTAAATTCTTAAAATGTTTATAAGATCAAAATCAATTAGGTATTGAAAAACTAAGGCAAAAACAGGAGAAACAAATTAAGGAAAATTGAAGCTGAAACACGCACCTTAAATACTTTAGTGAATCAAAATAATAAGCCCACTATTATGGAAGAACTTAACAAAAACCAAGCAGATTTAGAAGAAAGGAGAAAAATTAGTTAATGATACAATGTTACAATCAAAGGCAAGGTTGTAGGAGTCTGAAGGGAAAAATTTCAAAATATTTCCTTCATTCATTCTGAAAAAGAGAAACTACACAAAAACAATGAAATAATTAATTATGGAAGATGAAACAAGGGTAGTAGGTAAAGAAGATATATTACAAAAACAGAAATAATTTTCTAAAAAATATAGATAAGCAAGATCAATAATAATTTGAAAACTCGTAACCATTTATTGAAGCATAATTTTAAAAAAGCTTGCGGATCTTGAAATAAACTCATGTTTAAGTAAGTTAACGTTGAGGAATGCAGTTTAGCACTGAAAAATATTTGAAAAATTTCACTAGCACTGGTTCCAGTTGGATTTACGGTCGAATTCTGCAAATTCGTTTAGAAAGAGCCGTTTTCTCTTTAGGTCTCTAAACCCTGGATACAATATGCGACGTTTTTCAGAATTTCAATCTCACGGAATCATTGCATGCATTCCAAAAGATGATAAAGACAGGGACTTTAAAATTTAAATAACTGGAAACTAATCACTCTTCTTAATGTTGATTAAAAGTATTCATCGCCATTTAGTGCTAATAGGGTTACAAAATTCTCTCTTTGACTATTACTGACTGCAAAATGGATTTATGAAAGCGAGATCTATTTGTAAGAATTTTGTAAGACCTAATGCACTAATTTGTGAAAGAAATTAATCTACTCAGTTCGTATTGATAGACTTTGAAAAAGCTTTCGACTCAGTTGAATGTGGCTTTTTGGAAAATGCTCTGAAATCTTTGAACTTTAGAGAATCCATTTGTTACTAGTTCAGGGCATTTTGCAATAAATCAAAAAAGTGGTGTCATTAATAATGGAGATTTATCAGCATTTCCTTCATTTTGACAGTGGTTGTCGCTAGGGATACCCTTTAGCATCCTATTTATTTATAATAAGAATCGAACTTTTACCAATAGAACTAAAGAGGAACACACATATTACAGTCATTTTCTATAATTATATGGAGTTCAAATTAGGACAGTATAATGATAATGCTTTTATATTATTAGATAGTTCTCCTTTCTCTTTGAAAACAAGAGTGCAGATTTTGAATGACTTTGTCTTGGTATCAGGTCTGTACTGTATTTTTAAATTGAAAGCTATTTGGATTGGAAATAAATAACTTTTTAATCAAAACATATGTCCATAAATTGATATTAACTGGTCAGTGTCCAGTGTGATATTACTGGCAATAGATTACTCATGAACTTCAAGGATATGGTATAACTTAATTATTCGACGAACTTGAAGGAAGTAAAGACACTGTTTGGCTGGTACAGCAGAGGAATGTTATCCCTTACTAGACAAATTGCCATGATAAATTCCTTGATTTTTCCTAAATTCATTAATCTTTTTCTCAGCTGTACCAAATCCACCACCCCATATAGAAAATTAACCGAATACGCTAATTTTTTTCCAATTAATTTGAGGTGGTAAACGGAGAGGGATAACACAGACACTCTTAATACATCTTTTAAATATGAGTAACTTTAACTTATTTGTGTGTCATATCAAACTTTATTGGACTTTAAAAATGTGGAGGTACACATTTATTTAAACTAGGAAAAACTTAATTGAAAGAAATCCATAAAAATATTTATGCTTTATCACTATGGAAGTGTTAACCGTCTACTGTTCACGAATGTCTCCAAATATTCTTGATTTAGTTTCTAGAGATATTTTCAAATCATACTCAAGATGGAGGACAGGGGGTGTTGTATTCATTCAACATCATTTTGATACACAATGACCTCTGTGAAATTTGATGAAATAGAGCAAAAAAAAAACCCAAAGAATTTCATACAGTATTTTGCTATTATGTCAAGTATATCAGTGGAGTGGTAAAAATTATTTTTAAATGTAAATAGTTATCATTTTGTTTTCGAAATAAAAAATTCGCTGCAAAGGGTTAGAAATTAGAATCAATTCATTTATAAAGAACTGATAAGAACCAAAATATAAAAACCAAATGGTAAACCTGAAACTTGATCCAAGCAACTGGAGTGTGAAATTGATACAGATGAATTATAAGTTTGGATCCATTCCACAATTTCTAGGGTTCAGTAACTGAACAGTCATGGAATAAGTGCTCAATTTGTTCTATTCCCTCCTGTCAAAAGGTGCCCTTGTTATTATCATTTAATTTTTTTCAAAAACTGGTTCGTGGCAATATTTCTATGAATACATCTGAATTAAAGCGAATCATTTATGTATCTTTTGAAACAAAGTTAAGCCAAAACAAAAGAGATCCAAACTTATGATCCAGTTTATATATCTTACAAGTTTCGTAATTCCAAAATATGTTATATACATATGGCACTGTGCATCTAAATCTCACCTATTATACAAATTGTAATTTATCCTATAAAACGCTGGAACATTATGTGACCAAAGTGAATAACATAATAATGAGATTAAAAAAAGTAAACCCTACAGTCAAACTTTGGCACTTAACTTTTGTTTTGTTAATACTTATTGTAGCAGTTTTACGTTTTCATGACTTTCAGGTTTTGTTTCTGCAAAGTTAACAAAATTCATCATCATCATCATCATCATCATCATCATCATCATCATCAATCCCTTAACCCAAGAGGTCGTTGGGGCACCACAGTTGACTTTACAACCAATTCTCTTCATCTTTCCCTGTTCTGTACTGCCGTTTGGGAATTTCCAAATCCCATGCCTGTCCACTCCTTAATGTCGTCTTCCCACCTCTTTTTCTGTCTGACACTTCTTCTGCACCCTCGCACTGTGCCTTGCAAGATTGTTTTTGCCAGTCCAGATGATCTTGAGACAAGACCGAACCACTTCAGTCTGAGCTTTGATTTACAGTGGGTAAGAGGTCTTCATAGGATCCGATGGCTCGCTGGATCCTATTGTGGACTTCTTCGTTGGTTACATGGTCAATGTATGAGATGCCCAAGATCTTGCGGTAACATCTCATTTCGAAGGTTTGAATCAGTCTTTGTAGATCTGATGTGAGCGTCCATGTTTCACAAGCATACAGAAAGATAGATATGACAATCGAGCGCATCAGCCTTATTTTGGAACCAAAAGCAATGTTGGTATCTTTCCATACTGGTTTCAACCTTATTATTGCTGCTGTTGTCTGGGCAATCCTGCAAAGTAGTTCTGGTTTGGAGCCCTCATCTGTGATAATTGATCCCAAGTATTTTAAGCTTCTGGCTCTTTCCAGCTTCTGTCCACGGACCTTTACTTCTGCACTGATGCCATTGGTGTTGTTTGTCATGAGGTTTTTTTGTGGGCTAATGTCCATACCGTATGCTGTGGAGGTTGTGTCGAGGCGCTCAACCATGTCAGCCAGTTCTTTTTCATCTCCTGCTAAACCATCAATATCATCTGCGAAGCGAAGGTTGGTGATTGTTCTTCTTCCGATGCTGACAGTGCCCTTGTGATCATGCAAGGCATCCTCTATGATCCTTTCCAGGAAAATATTGAAGAGAGTATGTGACAGTATACATCCCTGTCTGACTCCAACTGTTGTTCGAAACCAATCTCCTCTTTTGGGAAAAAGTCGCAGTCGGTAGTTTGCACATTGACCGCCAGCTACACAAGGAAATTCGGAAGATTTGTCATGATGCACAAATAGTAGTCCCAGTCAAGCTTTGCGTGCAAGAGAGAATTTCTTTCTTTCGTTTTCTTAATTTAAACTAAGGAAAAGTACTCCATGGAACATTGGCTACTGAGTGCATATATTTGATGTGTGTGTGTGTGTGTGTGTGTGTGTGTGTGTGTGTGTGTGTGTGTGTGTGTTAAGAAAGAGATGGAGGCAGAACTAAGGCGACAAAAAAAAAAAGAGGAACAGAAGAAGTGCATCTATTCATCTGGAACGCACGCTTGTGAAGAGTGAAAGAGGCAGTTGTTCTGGCAAAGTAAAGATACAAGTTTATATATTATTTACGTTTATGTGTGTGTGTGTGTGTGTGTGTGTGTGTGTGTGTGTGTGTGTGTGTGTGTGTGTGTGTGTGTGTGTGTGTGTGTGTGTGTGTGTGTGTGTGTACGAAATCGCGCATACATTTTAAAGCACTCATAAGAACAGGAAAACACCAGCATATTAAGAATGGTAATTTGTAATAGAAACTAATATTGGCAGCAAATAGTGTCGAAGTGTAACATGTATGTTGAAGGTAACGTGACGTGTACAGGGTGTGTGTGTCATAAACAAATTTATTTACAGCTTTGGTAGCAAACATTACTCGTTATTGTTTGTATTCCAGTTTTCGAGAGATTGGTATCGGTGCCATATACATCTTCTCAAGCACTGGCGCTTACCCATATGTACAAGGTAAAATAAGTCCTCCCTTTATCGTCTACAGTATCACTAGAGTCATGGAGAGCCTTTTTCACGCACTTCACACCTAGCCCGCTTTTTATTATAGCTACCTAGATATTATCTAGACCTTCTCGCATTTCTTTCTTGCTTTGAGGACAGTAAACGTCAGAATCGCCAATCAACTCAACTTTTGTCGTTAGATACATCAGGTACCACAAGTCTTATTACGTTAACCGATGAGTCTATTCATAACTAGACCATCCCAAGTTTGATAGAATGATGCTTATCAAAGCGGCCGACATATGATGAGTGGGAAGATCACAAATGTAATCATTAAAGGCATGCATGTTGACTAGGAAGAGTATTGGACCAAGGACAGCGCCCTGAGAAACACTAGAGTCAATACTGAGACTATTTATCACAGAGACAGGGCCGACAAGGGGGGGGGGGACCGTGATATATCCCCGGGGCCCGGGCCCGTAAGGGGTCCCGAGCCGAACAACACTTTATAATTTTATAAAAGAAAAAGTTTGTTTTGAACAAAAATTAGGAGAGGCCCGGGTGTTTCTTACTCCAGGGCCCGTGATTGCTCTCTACGGCTTTGCAAAGAGAACAACAGTATGTGTCCAGCCCTATAGAAAGTCTTAGACCAATGATGTTACTTTGGGATTTATGCTATAAAATTGAAATTATGTCAAAGCCTTTTGTGATATACCTTTTTAAATGCTTTAGAAAAGTCTATAATTATTATGTCAATTTGGATATTTGAATTGTTGCTTATGGCAATTTCATGTAAATAGTTTACCAGTTGGTTGTGACACGTACCTTTAGATTTAAAAACACAAGACATTGTTCTTTCTATACTGTTCATTATGGAGCTGTCTACGTGCTCCACGTGTTTGCATGTGATACATATTAGAGAGATGGGCCTATAATTAACTGGGTCGTAAATTTTTCACACAGGTAGACATTTGCTTCTTTCCAATCATCTGATATACTCTTCCATGCATTTTATCAGGTCACATTGTTTTGTGGGTGGGAGAAGAAGTTTGAGAATGCCTTCTCATTTGTGGTTATATCATGCACTAAAGAATACGGATTACATCGAATGACTGATGTAGGAATATTATTTTCTGCAATAACTGGTTAATCAGAACAGCAGGGCTGTGAACTGTTCTAGTGAACCTACCCGTATATGTATATCGTACGAATTTTAAATATAAATATTAGTATTGAAACTTTGCCATTGCCAGAAAGTGGTATGTCCTACAATCTACTAATGCCACCGCCAGAATGTGGTATGTCCTACAATCTGTTTGCCACCGCCAGAATGTGCGTTGTCCTACAATCTGCTAATGCCACCACCAGAATGTGGTATGTCCTACAACCTATCATATTCAACTTTTCTCTACTATGAGACAAGAAAACAAATTAACTTAGACTATAAAAAATGTATACCAAAAATGTTACTTTATTTCCCACCAGCACAGAGTATGATATTAAAATGTAGTAGAATTTGCACTATCTATTGCAAAATTAGGCTGGCATCATTCAAGTTTTGCACATCTGTTGAATTACTTCTAAAATTCAACACATGCAATCAGGTACTTTTTCTAATTAATAAAGCATTAAATTGCATATTTTTATATTAGATTTGTATGATGCAGTGGTATAGCAACCACGGAGGCTGGTGTAGGACAGTGCGTGTGGGGGGATAGCAAAATTTCACTCAAATTTTTATGGGGATGGAGTGAGGTCAGAATTTCTTGTGACACTACTGTTATGGTGACAATTTCTTTTCTTTTGGTATGCTTGGTATGTTACCAGTACATACCAAGTAAAATGTTTGCATTGTTGATGCTATATATCCTGTTTTGTTTGATCTCTATGTGCCAAGTGGTCTAAAGCTTTCACCTTTATAGATCACTCATACATCTCACCTCTCTTTGCTATAGTTTAAGTCTTGGCTTAACCAAAACAGGTATGTCAGAATACTTGCCAATAACTTCCCATTGGTAGGTAGTTTTTCAAGGGTTCTCCTTCACCAAATATGCTGGCCATCATGTGTAGCCCATCATGTGCTGAAAAATAATATTTAGACTAACAAAACTAAAACACAGATGTGTTTTAAAATTCTTAAAATTTCTGCATGTTGCAATCACATTCCAAAACTGTAATCCTTTGTCTGCAGTTATGCAATATTACATTCTAATGTGTCTGTAAGCTAACTTCTGTATAAATGAATAGGTGAGAACTGATTTCCTACTTTATCCAGGTAAGTTCAGTAATTTTAATCAGACATCACAAAAACATACAAAATTTTAACATTCTTCTGAGGTAATCAAAAAAATCATCTTTACATTTACAAAAGCTTAACCTGAAAAGAATCCGAAAAAAAATATGAATTTAACAGAGACCATATAAAAGGTACATTAAATTAGACCTCTGTTAACTTAATATTTCATCATGTGTCACAACAGATGAAAAATTCTCAGTTAGAAAGTTAATATAGCCTTATAATGATCAAAGTGTTTGGTTAGTAGGACTGATAGTCTTACCTTGATCAAAGTGCCTGGTTAGGATAACACAGCCTTACCATGATAGACAAAGTATTTGGTTATGAGGATAACACAGCCTTACCATGATAGACAAAGTACTTGGTTATGAGGATAACACAGCCTTACCATGATAGACAAAGTACTTGGTTATGAGGATAACATAGCCTTACCATGATAGGCAGAAAGAGTGCTCAGCTAGAAAGATAGCATAGCCTTATTTTTAATGTTAAGCTACACATAATGGTTATGCATAAAGATTAATTTGTTTTCTCATATTTTTTCAAAGGTAATAAAGTTACTTGCAAAAACTGATTGACCATTCAAACCTGGTCTAGTAACTACCTGCACACTACAGACCACCTGTTTACAACAACCACATGCCTCATGTGACCAATAATTGTCATTTTGCTGTCTCATTAACCCCAGTATATGGCAACTAATGTCTTCAAGCTGTGTTGTCTGGACTGTCTTTTAACTGAGAAATCATCTTTTTAGACAGACAGAGACTGATGGACAGACAGAGAGATAGATGAGCATGTATTTGTAGTGTTTAAAAGTATATAAGAAAAATATTTCTATATAGTGTCAAGTAAGTTTAGATATTTCATTGATGTCAAAACTAAATGGAAAGTTACGATGAAATAACAAAAACAATCCACTTCAGTACATAAGTGCAATCATATTTATTCGTAAGTGCAAGTCAAAAAATGATGACATTTATTAACAGTGTTAACAAAATTTGACATTATACATGGAAAAACCAAATGAAGAAAATGCCACTGACTATATTGCTGAATTTTAAACTAATCTGTAATAATGGTATTGAAAATACCAGTGACCATATGGCTGAATTTCAGACTAGTTTGTCATAATGCTGAAGTGCTGGATGCATCTACATCTCCTCAGATTTCATGACTCTTTGATGGAGAATCTGAATTTCTGAATTAAACACAAAGTGTAACGTAAGTCTCTGGAATATGAAATCTAGGTCACAATGACATAGTTTTGTCTCAGAAGAGTTTTTTTAAGATATCTAATATAAAGTTCAAGTGATATGTCTGCTAATTGTTGTATCAAAGACAATGAGCTACACATCAACCCTAACACAGATTCCTTAATTGTGTAAAATCCATGTCACAATGTCCTAGTTTTATCTAAATGTGTTCATCATGACACATCTGAATCTCAATCTCAATCTCATGACTGTATAAAATAGTGAGAAACCCAAACGTTAACCAAAGTTTTCAATCAGATCTCAGCTGACTTGATAGACAGAGATCAATCCAACAATCAGAGCTGTCTTGCAGTCATGCCAAAATCCACTGTGAGATTTCAATTATTTAGACACAAAATGAAGTGGAAATTGTGTAAGTGACTGCATATATAGTAGTATGAGTAATCTGAACAATTTCAATTTGATAGCAAATCATTTTTAAATAATAAATAAATAAAACCTTTCAAAGAGAACATTATCTGTGTCATGCATGGGTCATCTATTTGTAATTATAGTTGCAATGACAACAACAATACTAGCACTAATACTATTATGGTGTAATACAAGCATAGAAACATTTAATTAAAACATTAAGTGATCCTAAGACTTGACTAATATATTATTATAATATACAGTACAGCAAAGAAGAAAATTTAAAAAAAAATACAGGGAGAAATAGATTTAAGATGATTTAACACTTAAACACTTTAGGAAATCCTTTCTCGATTATGCCTTTCAATTACTGAAGTGGAATAATGTATTTATTATCCCTGCATAGCTCTTTCTTTTACTAACTTGCACAATAAATATGCACTCAAAAGAAATGTGCACTCAAAAGTACAATACTAACAATAATTTGATAATAATGCAGATATAATTAATGGACATCACTCTTAATTCTTTGTATAATTTCTTTGTATTTTCCCCTCTTTCCATACAAATCAATGCTCAAAAGCCTTTGTTTATTGTCTTCAAGTTCTACTGTACATACTTTGGGTCCAACTGCAAACAATATAGATCCTGGTCTGCATTGGCATAATGTGCCAACATATCGGGGTCTATGGTGTTTGTTCTACTTATGAATCCTAACAAACTCCATGGAGTCAGCTATACTGGCACATTATGCAATGGATCTATGCAGTTGGATCTGACTTGCATGTGAGTATGTACTATTTATTCCACCAATATCTACAAACAAAATACTAAACTGTAAAGACCCGTCTGTATCACTGTCAAACCATGCTTACGCATTACAATACTGGCAGTGAAATAACCATATTTATCCATATATACATCACACCCTACTGTTATTAGCATAGGCACAGACCTGCCAGAGTGTTATGTCAGGTGATCTGGGTCTCTCTGTGGCGAGCTTCAAAACCCTAAGTAGAATGAACAGCATAGGCCTCAAATTTGTGATGGCAGATCTGAAACTACCATATATACTCACATACAAGTCATGTAATCATGTAATGCTCAAAATGACTGTTGTATATACTGCAAGTTGGATCAACTTCAATTTGCACAGATTCATGTCTGTTTTCGCATATTGCACTGGTAGATCTGGCTCCATGCAGTTTATCAGGACTAACAGAACAAACATTGACCCTGATCTGCTAGCCCATTATGTGATGGCAGATCATGGTTTATACTGTTTGCATTGGGATCTGACTTGTACACAAGTACATGTGGTACAGAATTTGCAGCTGGCAGTCAGTATAAATAAATAAATAAATATACCAACAATAATTCCACATTTCTGTCACCGAGATAACATCAAGTTTTTAATGCATTTTTATCTACATAAAAACATCCCTTATTGCAAATATGATCTCTAGTGTTTTATTAATTTACACGATTATGACACTGTGCTGACTGCAGGATGTATCATTCATGAATACATCTAACTGCAAATTATAATATATAACAATTCCAATCAATACGAAACTAAACTTTAACATGCTAACAGGAACTCATTACAATATCACATTTCAAAAGAATGCTCCACTGACTGTGTATTGAAATATTTTCCCTCAAAAATGGTCACAACCAATTACATTTTCTGAGATCCAATGAGAAACACTTTTTCAGAGATCTACTTCTTATGCCAAGATTGACATACATATACATGGAAAGCTTATCTTGATTTAGAAAGACCATAACACACCAATTTCATGATTCAAAAGATGTCTACTTCAAGCTCCAAGTCAACCAGGCTTTTGCTGACCAATGCCTTTCCTGCAAACCCTATACCTTGACTGTATATGACTGTCAAAACTTTTCAACAAACACTTTAGTGTAATAAGAGGCCCAAGTGGTTCTGAGATTATTCACTTGGCAGACAACTACCTAAGAACCAAGTGCAAGTTCAGTTGGCCAAAAAATGTAATCAATAAGATGTTTTCTGAATAAATTTCTTCAAATACTGCTCATTGCATATGTTATAAAAACAGCTGTTTCAAGGTTTCTTCAGTTTTTATACCTTTGTCAATATATATACTGGAACATTTGTTAAATATTGAAAGACCTTCTTTTGGATTTGGTCAGAATCTGTAGACTTTTTAATAGATAAAAAGTTTAGGAAATGGTTTCTTTACTTTAATTTACTGCCACCCTATTTCAAGGTGGATCAACATCATTTCTATAAAAGCAAAGTTTCAAGCAGGGATGCTTTGTCAAATTTGGTCACATTCTGTAAAATGGCTTTTTAGAAGAAGTTATTAAAAGATTTTCTATTTTTTGTAGCAGCAGCCATATCTGATGGCAGACTGACATTGTTTGTTCAAGTTTAAAGGCATCTTTCATGCCAGTTTGTTTTCTATCAAATTTGTTCAAATTATGTTTAGTGGATTTTGATAAATCATTAAGAGGATTTTCTATTTTTAGTAGGGATAGCCTGGTAAAGAAATTATGCTGGGTACCCAGCCAGGTTGGCTTTTACTGGGTCGGAGTTTCTCAACTCATACTTGTGCATGTGTGTATGGTGTGAATCCAACCCAGAAAGTTAAAAATTTTATCTTAATACCCAGCTAGGGTATTTACAGGTAGTGCAAAACCCAGCTATGTCCAGAGTGGGTACCTGTCCATCCCTAATTTTTAGTAACGGTAACCATATTTAACAGTGAATAGATATCACTTGTAAAAAATATGTAAGCCCTTTCATTCCAGAATGTTTTGTCAAATTTGGTCAAATTCTGTCGGGCAGTTTCTGAAAATGAGCCAATTAAGTAATTTTTTCCTATGTGACTATACTTGATGGTGGAAATCAGGATAATTTTTTGTACAAACTTGCCAGGATGCCATCTAACAAAATTGGTAAACATTCTTTTTCAAATGTTGATCATATGTACAAATCTCAAAGCCATCTAGCCAAGATGCTTTCTGTCAAATTTGGTCACATTCTACAGTGCATTTTTGTACCAATTACTTAATTAACTTTTGAGTTGAAGTTGGTGTGATGTCTCATATTTCACTGTGTGTGTGTGTGTGTGTGTGTGTGTGTGTGTGTGTGTGTGTGTGTGTTTTCAATAAATGTAAATTTACTGGATTGGAGTTTGGGTACAGCCTTATATTTTACTTTAAGCAAAAAGTATGTCCCTTCTTCAAAGGCACAAGTATTTGTGCTGATTTTGTTCCTATTTGCCATCTGCCCTTATTTTTGGCTGAAAATAAATCCCTTTCTCAAACTGACTGCAAACAACATATTACAGTTAAAATAAAGAAAACCCAGTTCTTATGAACACCCTCATTCATCTCTAAATAGTAGTGAAATACTAAGTTACCAATATCATTGATCATTTAATAAACAATGCATCATTCTACTGAGAAAAAAAACCCTCATCTATAACATAAAACTATAAGGGCTAGACATTGTTTAGATCAACCTATTGATAAGAAAACCTGTCTATAATGAAAACCTATCAAGAAACATTCTTTGGAACAATTCATGTATAAAGTCCTATTTTTTGTTCATTTATTATTAAAATAATTTACCATGACCTTTTCAATAGCACCAAGTGGTCACAAAGGATTTGAGTGTGTACTTAATAATATTGTTTAAAATATTCCATATATTATTGAACTGTACACTACAAATTGCGAAACAAAACTACAGACTCTGGTTATACAATGTAACAAGTTTGTTTTTAAGAAATTTTGCATACTCTGGATATGTTTGTTCAACAATTTCAGCTATACATTTTAATTTTATGATATAAAATGTGAACACTGGTCAAATAGTCCAAAAATTTGTATCAATTTAAAATTTCAAAGAATGTGCTGCAATGTATAGCCAGCCTATCATGTGCTGAATAATGGCATTAAATCCATCAAACTAAATCAAAGAACACTGATCATTGTGAGAAACAAAGAAATAATTTTTAAAAAAAATAAATCTGAAGAAAAAAAAAAAATTAAAATGACAAGCGTACAAGATGAAAAATATTTAATTACAACTCCAACAGCTCTGGTGAATTTGTCTATGTCTTGGTTCATAACATTTCCATTGCATTGCATTTTTACAGTTTTACATTCAAATGAAAACACTGGGTATATGGTATCTTAATGTTCAAATAAAAATATTGGAACTGCAATGGCTCAGTAGGTTAGCATGCCAGACTTGTAACTGGATGGGTCTGATTTGTGATCCTGCCCAGAACACCCTAATGTTCCTATGCATGGTACTGATTCTGCCCAGGCCAGGCTGGGTCAGTCACATCATATGTCTCTTGGCAAGGCATATAACTCAGATTGCCTTGGCATGACAGAACACTGAAAGTGTTGATGTGCCCATAAAGACAATAAGCATTTTATGTAATAAATTAGTATTATATTATAAACAGATCTTTTTAACAAATAAAATAACAATCCCTCTTATGCCTGATAAAGAAACAGGAAAGAGTAATCAATATTTAGATTTAGTATGGAGACTGATAAGTCAATGGAAAATTCTTTTTTTTTGGTCGGTAGAGGATCTTGTGCAGCATCATTATTTACTAATTCTAAAATCAGATGTATACACAGGTATACAATTTTAGGGTCTGGAAGTAAGTAGAGCATTTTGTGTGGAGAAAATTTCACAACCTATACAAAATGCTATATTTTGTGACGGATTTAATTTTATGCAAGTTTGTTTCCAACAATAACAACAAGAACATTAAATTCTCCATGAATATTTCTGATATAACAATACTGAATATATTGAACATGGTGAATAAAACATGCCACAATTTTTCTGGGCATCGGTGATAATATGTAATACAGAATTAATAAACTGTATGTCTTATGAATGCCAGTTTTTTAATCTAGTCATCATATTAACAGAAAAAAACATACTTCAGTGACCTCATATTCCTGGCTCATGATGATTTCTTATATTTCTCAGTGGTATATAATGGCATGACATCAAATTCTTTCAGTATGAACTTATTACAATGATAAAATTGGAACATTCTAGGACAAATTTGTTTCCTACAATGGGGAAAGCTAAAGTCCATTTTAACATTGTCTAATAGATATACCCTTCCAACATGCAGCACATAATGGATAAAACTGGTACACTGTTATACTCCAAGTAATTTACCACTATATCAATTTGTGCAAAGGAGAACATAATACCAGTAAACCCATAATACCTAACCAAAAAATTGCACACACTGACTTGCAAAGATGGCCAATTGGTACCAAGATTTTGGTATCTACTGTCACCTGCTATAAGTTATACAACTGAACCTGATATTCATTTACCTGCTAAAAATAATAACTGAACTTTTTGTGTTGTCAAGGCTTTTAGTTATCTTTTAGGAGGATGGGATGGAATTTTTCAGAAATATGGAACGGTATATCCATTAGACCCAGCTGAAATGAACTATAATGCTGCAGGGCAAATCTTGTGACAGGTCAGAGAACTGAAACCCTTTGTTGCTTTATACAGCATTTACCTAGGTAATGTTCAAATTCAACTGAGAAGAGCATACACCCAAGTCTGTCACATACAGCCAAGTCTGTCACATACACCCAAGTCTGTCACATACACCCAAGTCTGTCACTGCCTATTATACAGGTAATAAGGTCTGTTCACTTGAAACCATAACATCAAGAGACCTCCCATTTGTGTATCTTATAATAATGAAGAACTTTAATACTGAGCTTAATCTAGGTTGTAACTCAATGGGCATGTGCTCAGATGTCAAAATGATTGTCATACCAAGCTTAATCTAGGTTGTAAATCAATGGGCATGTGCTCAGATGTCAAAATGATTGTTATACCAAGCTTAATCTAGGTTCTAAATCAATGGGCATGTGCTCAGATGTCAAAATGATTGTTATACCAAGCTTAATCTAGGTTGTAAATCAATGGGCATGTGCTCAGATGTCAAAATGATTGTTATACCAAGCTTAATCTAGGTCGTAAATCAATGGGCATGTGCTTAGATGTCAAAATGATTGTTATACCAAGCTTAATCTAGGTTCTAAATCAATGGGCATGTGCTCAGATGTCAAAATGATTGTTATGCCAAGCTTAATCTAGGTTGCAAATCAATGGGCATGTGCTCAGATGTCAAAATGATTGTTATACCAAGCTTAATCTAGGTTGTAAATCAATGGGCATGTGCTCAGATGTCAAAATGATTGTTATACCAAGCTTAATCTAGGTTGTAAATCAATGGGCATGTGCTCAGATGTCAAAATGATTGTTATACCAAGCTTAATCTAGGTTGTAAATCAATGGGCATGTGCTCAGATGTCAAAATGATTGTTATACCAAGCTTCCACTATGAAAGCTCAACCAGAATGAACAGCATAAAACTTGATCCACCAGAACATTATGCAAAAGCTGATATGTTAGTGTGTGTGTGTCTGTGTGTGATAAGTAAGCAATAAAGATATCTAGCAAAAACAGTATAAGTGTTTGTAAAGATACATATGCCCCACTGCAGACATTCTAACCAGATTGTCTAAGTCAAAAAAATTAATTTTTTCTTTTTAAAATATTGGACAGATTTCTATAATAGCATGAAAATCCAATCTGGTGATTTTTATATAAATACAAACATGCACTCAAAATTTCATCAGGCTACCTCAAGTGGTTATTGCTAACAAGGATTTTGTCAAAAAAGTCTGTCCAAAGTTTAAAAATGTGCAAAAAATAATAATGAAAAATTGCTGTATTAGCTTAATAATCTAACCAGGTCATTATATGAATACAAATATGCCTACAAAATTTCGTTTTTCTACCTCAGGTGGTTTTTGTTTAACTGCTAACAGGAATTTTGCTAAAACAACGAGTACAAGTAAACAAATATCAGGAAAATGCAAATTAAATTAAAAATTGATGCAATAGCCTGAAAATCTAATCACATCATCTACATAAGGATATAAATATGGCAGTCAAGTTATATTGTCTATGTTGAGTTTTTTTGTATAATCTTCCAAAACATTTTCAAGAACAGATGGATGGGCAGATGGACAGAACCAAATCATGATGATAACAGTTTAATAAACTAAATTTGCTCATCAAGAACTCATAAAATCTGCATGCTGTAAAAAAGCATCATTTTAGATATGACTTGATACAATAAGAACATAGATTTAATGCACATATGATTATGTATCTACAGACTATATACAATATTTATTACAAAAGCATGAAAAGAGTATTTTCACAATATATTCTATATTTATCTAACATGGAATGATATGACTGAATGGCACTAATCAAACTGTCATCAAATATCATCAAAAATTCCTCTTGGTAGAGGTCGTCCAGTGGGGCGGCTAGTCTCACTGTGAACTACAGCCTGAGACTGGTATCCACCAACTGTATCAGAACGCTTCATGTACTCATCCAGCAGATCAGTGCTACTTCCTCCAGAGTAGTCAATTGGTTCGGCTTGGTTAAGCAACTCTGAGCGATCATTTTTGTTATGACTTCTAGATGTAGTTTGATGTGCTGAAAAAAATCAAAATATATAGTAATCAATCTTGGAATTTTGCAACCTGAAAGTATTAATTAGAATGTCATCACAGGTTTAAAAAAAGCCAACATATTCTGATCAATACATGCTACCACAGGAATCTAACGATGAGGCTCACTTAAAGATTTACTGCAACTGTGACCTTTCAAGGGATTTTATGTACAGAAAGAACACCATAGTTATCATGAAGAAATAAGTATTTGGAGTTAATGCAAATAAAGTGTATGATCACATTCATACAATAAGATTTGTCAATCAACAGCTAATGCATACTCTGTTATTAGAACAAAATTAGAATTTGGACCCATGGTAATACGGTGGTGAGCAAGCAGATTTGCAACCAAGCAGATGCAGGCTAAAATCTTGCCATCAGATCAGCCTAGGCTGGCTACTGTAAGGTTTCATCCATTTTTAAATTAAATTCTTAAGTTCATAAATGTACTAAATTAATCTGTTATAGACAATGTATGACTGCTTAATTCTCAAAGACAATTACCTTTTTTTTTTACTGAATGACCTTTATTTCTGAACCTAGAAAGAATCATATTCCGAGGATCTACCAGAAAGACAAAGAATGTTTAATCCTGTTTCTTTGGGAAACTATGTGTGCATATGGGAAGGACCCGTATTACTCATATGGTACAAACGATGATAAATGACACACCTCACTGATTTTATATCACTTTAATTGACCAGACTGTTAATTCCATATTTATCTTAACCACTGGTGTCCTTTTACCTGACTTTACATCTAATGCATGTTTGCATGTGAATAGTGTTTTTAAAGCATACTGCATTCAACTTGATTTACCTCTGCATGTTTATTTGGCTAAACGGTAAAATGACTCTTAGATAGCTGATTATGTCCTGCACAAACTCATTCAATCAGTCTCCTCCTTTTATTACTGTCCACAATATACAATTATAATATTAGCAGTTTCAGTAAAAATTTAAACCAGCAAAAAAGTGGAAATCATACTTAGGATTTTGCATCCAATTTCACATAATCAGCAAAACAAATGTACTTGTACCTATACTTGAGAACTTTAAAAAGTACTCTACCACATATCTGTCAGCTTATCAGTTATTTATTACAAAGTCATGAATAAAGTTAGTCATAATATCTTAGCATAACTAAACTGACGCAAATACAACCAATTCAGCATGTAAGCAACATAAATTGTTGTAATATAAAACAATAATAATACTTTATGATCCTATTTTGGATGAGAAATATTTTTTGAATATGGTTTCCTTGCCGAAATTGCTAAAATGTGTTCCCACTAAAATCATGACTTAAATTTATTTGTTATTTCCTGATATAAATATGTAAAGAAGCAGAAAACTTGTCTACCTCTAAAAGACAAAAATTTACATGCCACAATTTTGAAGAGAAGGTACATGTAAAATGGAATGTTCTGTACTCATGTTTGAAAATGACAGGAAATCCTAGCATATCTGTGACTCAACTTTTGACCTAATTTAATGCTATCTTAAATTTAGAGCTGAATACTGCAACTGATGCTGAAGATAGTTGACTTTTACAAATTTTACCACAAAACTTTAACAATGTTTACAATTTTGAAATATGCTTTCTGCTCAAATGGGTCCGAAAAGCAGGACAGGATGATATATGTGTATAAATTTAACCCTAATTTAATATTACTGGTATATAATGTTTCAGTTGAATACATCAACAAATGCAGAATATACAGGACTTCAAAAACCACTTTCAAAATTATAACAGAGAACTTTAATTTTGTTCACCTCAATGAACCATGCTTTTTGCTTAAACAGGCAAAGCCAGAACAAGAACTCTGATCCTATCATCATATGAACTTTATACTCATAGTAGCATTACCCTATGAACCCTGTCCATGTCTCTATTTCCAAGATTATAAGTATAGATGAGAACATTGTATTTCCATTGAATAAATAATTTAAATAGATTCCAACCCAAACAAAACACTGTGCACAACAGTAACACTGATTCCTGTATCAGATGTTATTGCTGGAATAAATAATTTTTCCAGCAAACACGATTTTATACTTCTCTACCTGACCTAGGTCACAAACTAAAATGATAATAAAGAACATGGTAAACATAATGTTCTTGGCTTAAACCAAAATAATAATCCTAATATTTATCCTTCAGTCAGAAAAGTGTAAACAATGTTGTTTACAAAACTGTCACTGATTTTGGACAAGGTCTTCCACAAAATTACAATGTTACATAACCCTCCACATATCATAAAATAAAAAAAATTACCAAAAAATTAATTAACAAACAATGCAAAACAAACAAACATAACCATATCAATAGTAGAGTGACTGTTATGTCATATATGACAGGTCAAAGAGTAAAGTGCCATGACAATGAATAATAGAGTGATGGCATTCCTCCCTTAGCAATGGATTTCTGTTATAACTACTAAATGTACTACTTTCACTACTACCATTACCACCACAAATACCACCACCAAGCAAATGGGTGAATTCAGCCATACTAATGCTGATGTTGTTGCTACTGATGCATATGTATCATTACTACAAATATGGCTACATTAACTACTCTCTTCTTACCACAATCACCGTGACCAATAATCAGTTTACTACAAGCTATACTAGAGGTCCCCTCATTAGTATACATCCATCTAGCTCATGACTCTAACTATCCTAGATACAGATGATATAGAAGATATTTGCTTGTTGTATCAAGTGAATAATGGATATATTTCATTGTGTGAGTGAAAAACTCCATATTTTAATGAGTGGCAAGGCCATGAGTAAAAATAGGGGTTTTTTTTTTAGCCATGTGAAGAAGTATATGTTATTCACCAGGAACAAAGAAAATTTTCTTTCTGATTTAAGATCACAGTATTGGCTAGCAATATGTATAACAGACTAAAGTAGCAGATTTCTTACGGTATCCAGCACAACTATTCACTATGCATGTTTTTCTGTGATTTGTGTATATTTGCACAGAAAATATCAATAATATGGTAAAATAATTATCTTTCTAATTCAGTACAAAAAATGCACAAAAAAATGAAGAAAAAAAATAAGCATAATGTGTCTTGGTAAAGATTCTTGACAGGTGGTCATGTTTACCATTAGACCAAGCAAGTGACAAAATGGCACATCAAATTTCTTGATCATGTTATCGATGTTTAATGGCTACAGCAAAAAAAAACATTTTTCAATTACCAAAATTATTTCTCTTCGAAAATCCACTAATTCACTGACTAGCATAAAATAAATAAGCCTACTTGCCAAGTTTGAATCAGAATCCTACAGTCTCCAGAGTGGTATCAAGCTCAGCCAATTAGATACCATATTAGCTCATTAATTTGCATAGGTCAGGTTCATAGTAAACATCATGCAACATCTTGGATGATATTAACTTGTTTACCAAGCCTGATCAAACTCAGAAATACTGTTTCTCGAATGGTAACAAGTTATGTGTAGATCCAGTTCATATTAAAAGTCACTGGGTATTCTGATGATGAAAGCCCATTTACCAAGCATAAACTGGATCTGAAATGCAGCCTCTAGAGAAGTAATAAGCTCAGCCAAAAACAAATGCATAATCACATCATTAATATGCATGGTTCTCATTAACACAATCATCTGACATCTTAATAATATAAGCTCAAATTGAAGTTTATCAAAATCAGACCAAAAGATATGGTCTTTCAGAGGTAATAAGCTCTGCCAATCAGATGCAAGATCACTTCATTAATATGTATTTTACTCATTTTCCAAGTTGCATGTCTTATCAAAGGAAATGTAGTATGTATGATCAAGATGAGACTACAATTGTACCAACTTGTATATCAGTACAGTTAGGTCAGCAAGTATGGTAAGTCATGCTAGATCTTTTTCAGGTCAGATCCCTATATTCAGTACCCAAAACATATTTTCAACAAATAAATAAAACAATATTTTTTGTACTCTAAAAAAAAAATCACAATATTGTTCATGAAAAATTAAATGAATTATGTTAGTCTGGAATTCCATTCTGGACAATTAGTATAATGCATTGCATTCAAATGAGTACAGTATTTGTCTTTTAAATGCCAAAGAAACGGTGAAAATGCCAAAACTGCCATTGTTGCTGCATCATTCAGGCTTGGGATTATTGAAAGATATGAGCTTGGTATATAGGGAAAGGTATAATATTTATATGTGCTAGAAAGAAGTATTCCCTCCAGGAGGAAATTTGATGTATAAAAGTTCTTGAAGGAGATTAAGGGAACAGGTATGTGAAAAAAGGAAAGCATGTAAAATTGCACTCAGAGCCAGGTTAAATGGTGTTAAATTGGTTAATTTTTTAGGTTGAGAAAGCCAGGCATTGAGTTTATGTACATTTTGTTTATATTTCATATACCTATTTGTTCATTTTGTTCAACTTGGTCTGTCACATACGCTCTATTATTCCACGATGTATGCTGATCAACCATTCCTGAGAAAATTGACATTACAGAGTTAAATTATCAATTGTTGGGTTGGACAAGGTAAAACCATTTTTCCATCATCAACCTGTATATGTATATTAGCAGCTTCAGTATTTGAAAAAAAAAAAATCTGTAATTGAGAATTCAGTAAGTAAACTTCAGTAAATAAAAACCAGCTAGACAAACTATAATGGACTTCAGCAAGGTTTGATCTAGGATTTAAGTCCGATTTTCCTCTAATATTTTCTAAAGGAGCAACAGCAGATTTTGATCGCCAATATTTCATATATTTTTCAATATTACCAGTATTAAACCAAAAACTATACTTTGTTATTTAGTACTTTTACATATGCAGTGATTGCAAATAAATTAACATAAAAAATTCTTTCTTCATTTGAGTCTTTGCATATTATCATTTGTACTCTTCTCACATTCATTGAAATAACTATCCATTATTGCAGTCAAAGTCAGATGTTTATAATGTAATGCCTGTGAAAGATAGTCAGGCATAATGTAAAGAAGTGAAAAATATTTCTCCAATTTCTAAAATAAACTATGTTACTTTGGGTGCTTTATTACGGTACCAATGATTATGCTGTGGTCATTACATGCTGTTAATTAGACAAAGTGTTTTAATATTAAACTGAACCCATTTTACAATGCAAACAACTAATGAAATGTGAATCACTCAATATGTATCACACAATGGAATAGAAATTTTAAACATAGCATTACTTCATTGCAATGACTTTAACAAGGAGTCAGAGGTGAAACTAATGGCACAAAAACACATAATAGATTAAACCCAGCTCTAGCCTATATTGCAACTTAGAAAAAAGGAAAGCATACTGATGCTAAGAAAAACAACTTAAACTCTTATATAAGAGGGTAAGCTTTATCAAGCATGAATTAAAGAAATTTGAAAGTGTGTGTGTGTGTGTGTTTGTGTGTTTATGTGTGTGTGATTTATGTTTTTAATGAAGCTTTAACAATTCCGGTCATATCACAATGAAGTCTGCAGTAGGTAGTTTATGGTGATGTCTAGCACTGGGGCATCATACCCTATCCGGTCACATTATCTCAGCACCAGGCTGACCAGTCCTAATACTAATTTCTTAATGCTGAAAGCCAAGTGAGGTAGTGGCTACTTTTTGTAAGTTTTGCTATGACTCATCAGGGGTTTGAACCCACGACCTCCTCCATCTGAGGCAGATGCTCAAACCACTTAGGCCACTGGAGCAATCTTGAAAATTTGTGATTAAACAACTGAAGATGTAACTTAATGACAAGTATAATAAATAAACATTTTGTCATTCACCTGATGTTAACAGATATATTTACCTAGATGCTAGGTGTTTTCATACCAGATCTGGGTATTCTCATACCAGATCCAGATGGCAGGGTATTCCCATACCAGATCTAGATGTCTGGGTATTTTCATACCAGATCTAGATGTCTGGGTATTCTTGTGCCAGATCTGGATGTCTGTGTATTCTTGTACCAGATCTGAATGTCTAGGTATTCTTGTACCAGATCTGGATGTCTGGGTATTCTTGTACCAGATCTGGATGTCTGGGTATTCTTGTACCAGATCTGGATGTCTGGGTATTCTCAGACCAGATCTGGATGTCTGGGTATTATCATACAAGATCTGGATGTCTGGGTATTCTCATACCAGATCTGGATGTCTGGGTATTCTCACACCAGATCTGGATGTTTGGGTATTACTGTACTAGATCTAGATGTGTGGGTATTCTTATACCAGAGCTCCGTACAAGGGCTGATCATGTGTTGTACTGCTTTCTTTAAAGTTCAATGCATAAATACAATTTAGGCCATGCTTAAATGGGATGATAAAAGAATTATTGTTTTGAGAATATTTGGAAAAAAAGCATATAATGTACTTAAAGATTTTATTAGACTACCTAAATAAATCTTCCCTTGCTTGTTAACTATTTTGCTTGTGCTAATTGAAATACCGATTATTTTTTGAGTAAATATATTTCTTTGATAATACTAACCCAATCATAATACATTAAATATACCACAGATACTTTGCTAAATTAAATCCAGTCTCTGAAAGCTTGATTTCAGCATCATAATTGCTAACAGTTGTCTATTCACTAAGGTGGAAGTCAGGCAGGAGTGATCTCTGCTTTGGTGGAGGAATTGGCACCCAATTTTAATCTCCTCAGCTACTACTGGAGCAGATATGCATGCCCAACCAGATTTAAATGTAAATGAAGGGAGGCTGGGAGGGTATGCCCATCTTAATGGGGTTCCTTCTTATCAATGAAAGCTAGAGTGAAATCAAGCCATCATGGCAGAAATGCAGACAGTTCAGCTCAATCAACAATGCATGTATCTCACTGATTCTGTCCCCTATAGCTAGAACAACTAGGAAGCAGGTTTTATATTACAGGCAAATCAAGCATGTTTTAAACATAAGTTCAAAATATGTTTGATTCAGCCACATCAGAACCTTTGGTAAATTCCATTCCTGATATAAGATCAAAGCTTTCGGTCAAGACAAATAAAAATTCCCCAAAGGTGGGATAGGTCTTTGTATTGGCCTATATCCTCCCTGACATAATAATGAAATATTATGTCTGAGATCAAGGAACTGTAGTCTTTTAAAGTGATGATGGTTATTATTTCTTCAAAGGACCAGAGAAGAAAGTTAGGTATATGTTGTATTGAAACTTCTGAAGGAGTGATGTATTATCTGCTCACACCACTGGAAGAACACTCTCTTCATAGACTTTCAAAGTGGTCAGCCCTCTTACTTGAGCAATTCCATCCATAATTTATTCTCAGGATTGTTAGGTATATGTTGTATTGAAACTTCTGAAGGAGTGAACTATTATCTGCTCACACCACTGGAAGAACACTCGCTTCGTAGACTTTCAAAGTGGTCAGCCCTCTTACCTGAGCAATTCCATCCATAATTTATTCTCAGGATTGTTTCCCCTGAGGGCTTGCATGAGATGAGGCAGGCATGCTGGTTTAACAATTCTGGCTTTTGGATGAAATAACTGCATATGTAGCTGCTTAAACAGTAAGCAAAGACCAAGAATATTTTGAAAATCTCCTCTGCCAGGTTTGATATCTCATTTATCCATGATTTTTCTCATTGAGGAAAGTATTAAGATCCTGAAAACACTCCAATTCCCTCAATTTCTCAAAGACTGTGCATCTAGACCATTCTAGTTCATGAACGCATAGACTGTCCTGTAAACTGAGACAAAGGTAGGTAGCTTGTATTCCACCTTGTCACTGAGAGGTCCATGAGTGGTTGACTCCAGCAGGTGCAGATTCAGCTTCTCCAACATAGATAAAAGAAACAAACTCAGCAGGGTACCTGACTATGACCAATGAATCATGTGACAATATCACACTGTTTATAAACAAAGTATATTTCGTTAAAATTCAAAAAATTGTTTTAACAGGAGTATAGTTGGCATCAAAGGAATGTCATTGTAAAAAGCTGAACATGTCAAGGAAAAATAAAAATCTTCAGAAAAAAATGTTGAAGTAATTCGACTCAGAGAAAAGGAGAAGAATCTGAGGATCCTTGCCAAAATTTTGATGTCAGAAAATAAACAACATTATAAAACATAAAGAAAATGTTCTGCAGAAGTGGGAAAATGGAATGGATGGATGAAGAAAGATTGCTGCAGCCAGGAAATGCTTCCCCTGCTTTCAAATGGTTTAACACTCTGCATTTTAAAAACATTCCACTTTGTGGAGGTTGAATGATTAAAAAAATGCAATGATTCTATCAGCTGAAATGGAACATGATGCCTTTCTCACAATTAATGGGTCATTACACAAGATTTCAAGTCAAACACTACATCAAATGTTCTGACGTAATGAATCTGCTGAAGTCAATAATGAAGCTGGAGATTCAAGCAAAAGACTGAATGATATATGCAGGAGATACTTTAATTGTCATGAGACTGGGTTGTGTTTGAGAATGTTACCAACAAGATCACTGGTAACAAAAAGTGGACATGTGGGAATAATGAGAGATCCACAGTTGTGCTCTGTGCAAGTTCTTCTGATGAGAAATTGAGGCCATTGGTAACTGTAAAATCACAAAATCAAGGGTTATAGCAAATCAAATTTGCAAGTGACTATTGAGGCAAACAGAAAATCAGGGATGACAGAACAAATGTTTAAGACATGCATAAAAAACCCTTAATCTGCAAAATAAAATGTAGAACAAAAATATCATACTTGATAACTGTTCTGCCCACTCAAAAATGGATTTGTCAAATGTGAAGCTTTCAAAACTTCAGCCCACTGGATGCAGGGATAATCCAAACAGTTAAATTCATGTACAGGAAAAAGCTGCTGAGACTCATGTGTTGTTCCTAATGGATGAGGTATCAAATGCATTGGAAAAGACATGACTGGTGAGATGCAGTTCAATAGCTAACTTCAGAATATGATGTGGTATCAGCTGAGACTATTCAAAAGTGCTTTCAGAAGTGGGTTTTTTCCCAAGAGATTTCAGGTGTAACAGAGAAAATCGCAGACTACTGGGATGAAGAGAACTTTCTTTCCCTTATGCAACCTGGAACAACTCTCCAGGATTATGTGCAGTGTAATAATATCTTAACTGGGGATACTGATGGTGATGATTGAAGACATTATAGTGTGTGGAATTTCAGTGAAAGATGTTTGGATGAGGAAAGTGACCATACAAGTGACACATGTGATAATCAAAAATCTGCCAAATAGAACATCAGATTACAAACTGCATGATTGCATCCCAAAAAATTCATGGATTATGGCCTAGCAACAAATAAAGTTGAACATGTGGACATAATAACAAAAACACATGATATGCCTAAGAATTTCTAAGAACTACTGCACTGTGTTCAAAGAGTTTACCAGTGACATATGTTGTGATCTAAAGTATTAAGTCAACTGTAAGGACATACTGATGATTATTCAAAAGATTCTTTTAAAAATGACATTAGTAACAGTTTGTATCAAACCTATTCCACAGCATGCATGTGATTTTTAAATAAAAATATTAAATCTTTCCGAATTAACTGTGACTTTATATTTCATGTTATTATTACTCACGTTGTGTGTGATCCCCCTCTAGAAAGACAACTGTCTTGCTACAGAAGGGATGGCCTCATAAGTGGAGGACCACTGTACATCCATAATGTGAAAAAACTACAAAGAACCACTCCAATGATGTAAAGGCAAGATCAGATTTCGCAAGGTCTTGAAAAAGAATGTGCTTCCTAGCATGCGCAAGAAGAAAATGATGTATGGATGGGGTTTGTCATTCATTCCTCTGCTTAAGAGAATACCATTCTTGTTTGACTTCTACCTTAGTGGGAAAAGAACTTGTTGCAGTTTGTTGCAATAACAAGCTTGGGAGGGCTGGATTTGTGGGATTTGTGGTAGCACTCCCGATGTATTATGATTGGGCAATGTATCTGAAGAAGAAAACTACAAAAAAAATGTATCATGTTTGAAAAACATGTTTCAATGTATCAAATATAAAGGCAGTTTCTATCCAACTGAAAATTCCCATGATTCAGATGGAAACTGTTTCACAAAAATTGCCCATCAAAGTTTCGGGGGAACTATTCAACCTGTGCATAAACCAGTTTGCTGCATCTGTTTGCTTAACTTCTAGGCCAATGCATGCTCAATTCATCAAACACATCATGGATTATGTATCTGAATTCACCAATAAATCTGAATTTATGTTTATCCCTAATTTTAAAAAAATATATTCACACAAGAACATGGCTTATCTAAAGCTCTGTATACATCCAACTTTGATCAGAATGAAAGACTTTAATGTTCTAAGTGCCAAGTATGGGTACAAATCATGTACAGATCAAAACCTGCTATGTTTTTACAGCTGAAATTACCCAACACATACTTGCTCATTTTTCATAACTGGCATATAAATATTGTGCACAAAATGAATAGTTATCTAATTTTAAATGTACAGTAGCTTACTGCAAAATAATCATTGCTTTTGCAAACATTAAGCTAAGCTACCAGCTCTAATATGACAATTAAATTCAGATTAAGTTTGGTTTATATCAACCACTGGATAATTCAAGTTACATCCAGCTTTCTTGATGCCTCATTTCAGACTGTAGTAAAAAATGTATATGTGTCTGTCTTTCAGTCAGCATGTCTAAATAATGTCTTTTCACACTTAATATGTGGCATGTGAGGTACAATCAAGTTCTTTTAGTCAATTTGTAGCCTTTTACTGTTTTAGAGATGTTTAAATGAATGCTGCCAACATCTTTAAGGACAATATCTTTCCTTAAGATCCTGAAATAAAACTTTGGAAGAGCCATACCCTGAGCACACTCTTCATTTTGGAGGAAGGATAGATCATATCACCATTTAGTGAATTATTTTTATTTTCTGTCATTATGCAGAGGTTTTTGTAACAGTAGAAATAGGAAATTTTCTAGATGAATCTGGAATGTAGTTTGAGAACAATACACGAATAATGAACTGAGATGACAAATTGAAGAACTTTTTGTTTGCCCAAATATAATATTCTCTTCATTATGTTTGGCAAAAAAATTCATGGGGGGGGGGGGCAAATATACCTATATAAAGTTAAACCCCTCTAATACAATCATTCACAGGAGAAGATAAAAGTGTTGTTCTTAACAAGATGGTTTGGTAATGCAGTCTACTGAATACTGAAGGAAACTACCACTTCCCATATTTTATATTTTATTGTCGTAGCATATTGGTTGTCTAAAAATGGGTGATTTTAAACAGTTTCAATGTAATTTTATTCAAATTACTCAACATTTACTTAGCATAAAAGGCATTTTATTTTGTATTAGTCAGAGCTTAATGTAGTTTGTTGGATGAATCCCAAAATGTAATGAAAATTGTCATCCCAGATTTTACGAAGTTATAAAATACCCTTTCTTATTTGCAGATCTTTTGCCTCCTCTATATCAGTGCCACGTGAGGAGCCACTGTTTCCAAATCTTTCATTCCACTCTCTTCTTCTGGCGTCACTGTCTGCCTTCCTTTCCAGCCTGCGCCTTTCTGTATATGGAACAGATTTAACATGAGTGTTACAAATTGTCATATATTTGAATACCACATAATTTTCCAAAATTTCTGCAAAAAAATCTAACATTGCTGATGATACTAACACCATCACTTCCAGAAAAAATAAACCTATATCTTGTTATTTACAGTTGATACAAAAATGATACTGAAAGGGTAAGATTTAAGTAAATGAATTTGCCTCTCTCTATACAAAAGTTGAAGAAAATACCAGTAGCTACTTTTTAAATTTCATCTGAAGCATTTGAAACAAATTTTTGGTTTTCAAAATTGAGCATTCACTCAAAGTGCAAAGTTTTTGAACCCTCTAATATCATACTGAGACAGATGCTTGCATCATCTGGTACATAATTAATGTGGAAATAAAACTGACTTTTAATGCTAACTTAAGTATTCCTGGATCCTACACTTGATCCCATTGGTCTAATATTGGCATTCATGTTTTATTTAGAAATTAACCCCTGAACAAAACTAAAACTGAGAAGTTAAACTCGAGTGGTTTTTTTCCAGAAGTTGCTGGTTTTTCTAGTTTTAATAATGGTGGATTGGCATCATTGTAAAACCCTGAAAACTTTTTTTTTTCCCAGGATGTTTTCTTATCAAATTTACTAAAATTAGATTGTGGTCTTTGAGGAATAGCCATTTAAAGGTTTTTCTTTATTTATTAATGATTCCCTGATTTTGGCTTCCATATCATCTGTACAAACTTGAAAACCCTTATCTGCCAGTATGCTTTGTCAAAATTTTTAAAATTCTGAGCAGCAGTTTTTTTTAGAAGTTTGTTCTAATATTTTTTTTAATACGACATGACAGCCATATTTTATGTCTGATCAGCATCATTTGCATAAATTCAAAAGCCCTTCAAACCAGGATACTTTCTATAAAATATGGTCAAATTCTTTTCAGCAGGATTTGAAAAGAAGTTATTTACAAACATCTTCATTTTTATCATTTCTATAAATTTGAAAGCCTTCCTGCCAGGATCCTTTCCGTAACATTTACTCAAATTATGTTTAATGAACTTTGAGGAAAAAGTAGTTAAAGCTTTTTGCTATTTTTAGTAATGGTGGCTTTACGTAAAAACAAATTAGTTTATCTGTAACAAGAGTCCCTTGAAGGGACTGTTTTTCAAGCAGATGAAAAGACATAAGCATATATTTAAAGCCTGACACAACTTTTAGAAACATGCCCCATGCTCCCCATGGTAACAACCTCAGCCAATCAGATGCAAGATCACCTCATTAATTTTGATTATATCATGATCACTGTCAAACTCTTTAGCAACCTTGATGAAACTAACCTAATTATCTGGTCTGATCAAAACTGGATCAGAAACATGGCTTTCAGAGTGGTAACTGGCTATGTCAATCAGACATAAGATTACTTCCTAAATTTATGTGGATCTCACCCATTAACAAACTTGTCCATGATCTTGATAACATAAACCTATATTCCAACTTTGATCAAAACCAGATCAGAAATATGGCCTCTAGAGTTGCAACAAATTCAGCCAATCTGATGCAAGATCATTGCATTAATATGTGTGGCTCTCACACTTTATCAAACTCCTCCAAAGTCTTTATGTCATGAGCCCATATTCCAACCTGAATCAGAAATATGGCCTCTATGGTAGTAACAAGCAATTGTTGGTGGCTGGACAATTAAAATTATGGATGCTCTAATAACTTACTCAGTCCAAAAATCATTCATTGCTTGTGACCCTCAAAAACTTGAAAAAGCAGAAAATGCAAATAAGCAAATGTTAATTTTGTCCCCCTTGCCTACTGTCATGAGGTCAACAAAAGTGTACCATGATAAAATCTGAGATCTTTGTGACAGATCTGTGGAGTTACTTGGCAGATATAGGCTTCATTCCCAGTCATCCAATGGCTTGTAAGATATAAAGTAGAAAGAAGATAATCCTTAAGATATTGTCCTTAAACACTGCCCTTGAAGACAGGCTCCCCAAATTTGGACTGAAAAACATATTCTAGCAATGATGTATAAAGTATATTAAATCTCATTCAATCACCTTAAACAGCTCCTAAGCTACATGGCAGAAGGAAATATGCGACTGAAACCAATATAATGACCTGTGACCTTGATCTGGATGATAGGATCATAATGTAGTATGCAACACACATTCTTGTGATGATTATTAAGTTTATCAAGTTTGATCTCTTAATCTCAAATGGCTCTGTGGCAAGAAACTATCCTGAAAAGCTGACAATATTGAGCCATGACACTGGCTTTGAAGAAAGGACTCCTAAGGTGATACATGACACCCCTGCTAAAGATTAACTATGTGTATATCAAGTCTTCTCCTATTAAAAAGCCATTAAGTTCAAGAACAGAAGTTCACTCTGATGGAAAATTTTAAATACTGAGCTGTGACTTTCACCTTGAAGATAGGACCCAATGTAATATGTGATAACCTTGCTAATTACATACAAGTATACAAATTTTTTCATCCATTAAGCTCAAGATGGTGCTAACGTTAAACAGCAGAAAAGAAAGTATGATGGAAAGCTTGAAATACGGAACTATTACCTTGACCTTAAAGATAGGACTACCAATTTATTACATGATACAGCTCTTAATGACAATGTGTAAGCCAACCAAGTTGCATAACTTGATCTCAAATGGTTCTAGTGTAAAAAAGCTGATAAGAAATTGAGATGTAAAACTGAAAATAATGGACCATGACTATGACCTTGAAAATAGGGCACTCAATGTGGTATGCTACATACCTTCTAGTTCTGCTGTATAAGTATACCAAGTTTCATCCCTCGATCTCAATAGGCTTCCAAGTTTAAAAGTGGAAAGGAAAGTCTGATGAAGAACTTAAAAGACTGACCCATGACCTAGATGATAGGACCCCTCCTCCCATTGCAATGTGGTATGTGACACACCTGCTAATGATATTTTTGTATACCAAATATAATTTCTTAATCTCATGTGACTCTAACATAACAGACAGGAAAGAAAACTAGTCATGACCTTCACCTTAACGACAGGACCCCTAACATGGAACATGACAAACCTTCCAGTGATACACTGTGAATTCATTATTATTCATGAGTTAACAATTTTCGTGGTTTTCATAGAAAAGACTGACCCATAAGTTTAAAGTGAAAACAAAATAAAAGCTAAATTTCTATTCAAAATGCCATCACCCCCGACACATTTTGAGTTTATGCGATGGCTACAGCATCACTTGTTCACTCACTTTTCTGTTTTTATACCAATGTTATTTACTAAAAGTGTGTGGAATTACTGGCATAGTGGTTTACCATGGTATTCTTTTCCACTGGTACGTACCACAGTACCTTTTAACTCGACTGTTACTTCAGTAGTTTGCATTTGCAAGGAATACATGGAAGTTACAGAGTATATTAACTGCATGGTATCATAATACATTAAAAAATAATTAATAAAAATTATGTTCTTTACTAAAGTGTTGCATTTTGTCAAAAAATTAATTTTGAACATTATAAATATAATTATATTTATGATCCTTTAATCACACGTTTGACACTTGTCACATGCCTATGTGGTAACCAATGGGATATATGTTGTGAATGATATTTGGCCCCAAATTCAAATGATTGGAAACATGTAATTTTTTAGTTATTTACTAGCATATGCTAATATGTTAAACACATGTAAGACTGTGAATCATCCTAAAATTTTCAAGAGGAAAATTGTTTTCCGTCTGGTGTGGGACACACTTGCTAATGACAATATACAAGTACCCAGTTTCATCCCTTAATCTTGAAAGGCTCTAATGAATTTAAAGAACAGGAAACTGCAATGAAAACTTAAAATATAAACCCTGACCTGCACCATGAAGGTAAGTTGCCAATTTGGTATTCGACACACCTAATGATTATGTGCAATCATATAAAGTTTCCTCCCTTAATTCAAATGGTGTAGGAAACAAGAGTAGAAAAGAAAGTGTGATATAAAACTGAAAATATTAAGCTGCCACCTTGATGACAGAACCCACAAAGCGACACACCTTCTGATGAGTATGTACAGTATAGCTACAATCATGCTTCATCTATAATCTCAAACACCTTGATGACAGAACCCACAAAGCGACACACCTTCTGATGAGTATGTACAGTATAGCTACAATCATGCTTCATCTATAATCTCAAACACCTTGATGACAGAACCCACAAAGCGACACACCTTCTGATGAGTATGTACAGTATAGCTACAATCATGCTTCATCTATAATCTCAGACACCTTGAAAGTTGTACAGCTGACTGAAAGAGAGAAAACTTAGATACCAAGCCATGACCAATGTTGTATGAGCAACATTTTTTAATGATGATGTACAAATATACAAAGTTAAACTCCTTAATCTCAAATAACCTGCAAGTGACAGAGTGGGAAAAAGGTGTGATGGACTGAGGGATTGAAATGTGAATATTATGTGCCCACTGTTCACAAAAAAAGTGGGGAAAAAACCCACAGGCCCTGCAGAACTTCAATGTTTGAAATGATTGCTGTCTAGCAAAATAAATCTTGTACTCTATAAAGAGAATGAAGTAGTAATTTTACCATCTAGTGATGGGCAAATTTTATGCATCAACATACCTTGTATAATCACTTATAAGTTTGGTTCAAATGAAAAACAACAGAGACCCTGACCTATGTTGTTTCTGATCGACTAATTAGTCCTAACAAACTGCACAGGCCCAGATCTGTTGGCAAGTATGTGATGGCAGCTCTGTATCTGTGCAATTTGCAAAAAGATCAGACTTATAAGTGAATATATTCAGTTGTTACAATCACCCTCCAACACCCTTAATCACCAGACCTGATCCTATATTCTGGAAATTTTTGAAGCACAAAATTCAAATGCAAATCTCCAAAATTACTTTCAGTTTACCTACCATATGTGCTCACTTATATGTCAGGTCCAATTGCAAACAACACAGATCCTGATCTGCTGTCACATAATGCACTGGTAGACTAGGGTCTATGCTGTTTGTTCTACTGATAACTCCTAACAAACTGCACTGACACAGACTGGCCAGAGGCACCCAAGTAGAAACAACCTTAAAGTTCTATCATTACAATATTAATCCAACAGAATTTACCAATGGTTCCTCATATACTTCTGGCTGTATGTATATCTCTGAAACTGATCTGACTTTATAAATTTATAAATCTGGAGATAGACAGCAAAAAATACAGAAGTCAATGTCATTCTGTAGTATCCTGTAGACTTTATCTGATTCAATGTTAACGAGACATGTATCTATAAAAAAAACTGAAAGATAATAAATAATGCAATATGCCATCACAAGACATGTTTTATTCATCAATTTACATAAATTTTAAATCTTTTGAATACCCATATGTGATCCTTTATATGTGTTAACCTCTTACACATGACTCTTACACATGACAATTTTTAAAGAAATAAGGAACAAAATATTTAGAGTAGTTTGGTAGATTTTTGAGGGATATCATCATGCAAACTCATGATGTTTGTGTAAAACATTGTAAGAATTATTACAATATATGTTACCTCTGCGCACAATTTCCCTGCCTTCATCCACCAGCTCCTGTGTCAGATCATCATCACCGATAAACTGCTGAAAGCCAAGGAAGTGAAGAATCCGACTGCCAAGACTGAAGTATGTACAGATACACAGTAGGACAATGGCAATTGGGAAGTAAATGTTGAATCCATCTGAGATGATGGAAACCACATCCATGTGCCCCATGATCTGAAATAACAGAGATAATTACGATATTAATCAACTCAAGAATGCTGATTGTATTGTGTCATTTTTGTGTTGACAGAATTGTAGCTTCAGCTATTGTGATGTTTTTAATGTCCTGAATTTCGATTATTTATTTACTTATTTAATTTTACTTAACTTTCTACAAACAAACTTCATGGATCTTTAATTCTTTTTAGAAGGCTGAATGATAGTAAATATAACCCACATTACAATATTCACTGAGACAGTATTCAAAGCCTCTAGCAAGAAAATTCCTTTCCTATCATTCCATTCCTACCATATGCAGCTGCCAAAATAACACTTTTCTTATCACTCCTTCCCATATGCAAATGAAACAATCATTGCATGCAAGTCATAGTAAACATTTTTGTTTTTGGAACAAAGGCATCTACTATTAAAGACAGAAAAGTAAAGCATTTTTGTTGAAATGAATTTTATCCCTGAACATTAAAAACGTACCCTATCATGATGACTGATGTTTGTTATGGTAAGCTAAATCTTGCACAAAAAGTCAAGAACACAATAGTGCCTTTATTTTCAATGAATTATTTCATAGTACTCATCTGTAGATTCTCCAATATAATAATTACTGTATTATCAGAATATTTTTTGAGGAAAGGAAGATTATGGTGAATGGCATATTTGAGGTCAGCTCTGCACTATTTTCCTTCAGGACCAACTCAATATCATCATTAGTCTTCTGTTGAAAGCCCGATGTCGATGTAACTTTCCATTTAGAAGAAGTAGCAACAACCACATTTTCAAGATGGCTGCCATTGTGGTTATACTGAAAGTCAGAATGGCACCATTTAACTTGAGTACTGACTAGATATCATAACAAGTCTTTAACTGAAAACCCGATGCTGATATAATCATCCATTCAGGAGGAGAAGTGACAAGATTTTCAAACATTTTGCTCTGGTGAACGTACTGGATGTTAGAACAGCATCAATTTCATGTAGGACCAACTAGACCTTGGGTTCAGTATGTGTGTGTAAAGTTTCATGACAATCCTTCAAGTAGTTTAGGAGAAGTAGTGATAACAAACTTGTTCCAATGGACAGACAGAAAAAGGATGTTAGATCATGGATGATGGGCAATAGGCCATCCCATAAGCACTTCTATGTCCAGAAGAGCTAAAAACCCAAAACTGCACAGCTGAAAAGATGATCAATTAATTGATCTCAATTCATATACTGAAAGAAAAGCATCAAAATTCTCAGAAATGAATTCCTTAATATAGAGCTAAAACTTATTTTATACTGATAATAATTATAGTATTTTATTATAATTTTTAAAAAAATAATATCTGTTCATGAAAGCAAATAAATTTGATTGTCTCCCTTTTGACAATTTAACCCTTTGAAGGCATGCAGATTCCAAAATGAATCAAGAGATGAAATCTCTGCTTAACGCCTGAATTTCCAGCTTTTCGTGCCTTTTACAAAATTCTGTCAAAAAACATTTAACACATAACATTCATGTTCAAAGCATCATATGGTAACAAAACAAATATCATTTATTACCTCATAAACAAAATTATGATTGGTCAATTATATATATCAAGACGTAAAAAGTATTTCTGTTAAAAATTATTCTAGAGAGGTGTAAGAACTACAACAAGGCTTTAACAAGATCTTCTAAACTTACAAGCAGGATGTAAGTAACTCAAATGATGACTGCAATATATAATGAAGTAAAATAACTTCGCAGGCAGCCTCTGCTTAAAAAGTTAAAATGCAAATATTTTATTTATAATCCAAATATATTAAACGATTTTATTATATGTAGAAATGAGTTACTGTGCATTTTTTATTGCTGGAAGATAACCCCACTGCCACCAAAAGAAGGCTAGAGGTAATTAAATCATGCTGATTCATCAGTTGTCATGTCTTTTCAGCCTATGGGAGGTAACTGTTACAACAAGTGCACTGTTAACAACTGTCTGCACAGCCAACAATAGCAGATAGGAGATTTACAACATGCTAAAGATGAAACTTTAGCTAAAGAAATATTCAGTTTCCAAAGCAATAAATTCCTTACATGTTAGTTTACCATGTTATGAGGAATGTATGACCGTCTTAAATACCTGCTGCACGCAGCTCAGGGCCATTCCAGTAAACTACACTTGGGACCCAGGAAAGACACCCATAGATACAAGTTAGAATTTTGTTTACACATGAACTTTTTAAGTAATCAGAGTAACCTGACTTACATGTTTAAAAAAAGTGCCTTCCCTGGGTACCATATTTGTTTAAACAGAACAGCTCTCGTAGCATATTATACTATTCTACTTGATACATACATTTCCTATGTGATGAACATTTATTAAAGATCTAGTGATACATACAAAGAATTACATGAACAGGTCCACCAGGCTGGACCAAAGATTGCAAAATTTACAGTGATAGACAAATGACTGCATTTGCAGGTCATTTTAATTGACTTATCAGAACACAGTATTCCATTTGATGCAATGCATTATCAAGGCTAGCCATCATAACTACGGTAAAATAAGGGAAAAAAAGATGGCTTTATTCAATGATATAAAAGAAGCAGGCTGCACTATATACACATGAAAAGTCAAGCATCTGAGCTAGACACCAGTAGAGTTTTTATTGGGTTTTGTGCAGCATAACTTATGAAATGAGGTAAATTAAAAATAAGTCATGCAAAATTCTTCCTTGTGTTTCCAAAACAGTACTGCACAGAGACCCCACATATACATGATATGCAAGAAAGAATAACTGCTCCAATGGTTGCTACAAGGCAGATTTAAGTTAAATGGGAGGACAATCAAACCGTTTGTAAGATCTGTCACGTCTTTTTGCAAGTTCCCATGTCCATGATTTGAACTTGAGTCTAAGATGTAGCTGACTTGTACTTGGGTACTCACTACAGCAATAGTGACCATATGTGGACCTGTACCAATCTTGTCATAAATACTGACACTGCTAAAAATGACTATACCAATATTGTAAGAAACATTGACACTGCTAAAAAGGACTATATCAATATTGTAAGAACTACTGAAAGTGCTAAAAAGGACTATACCAATATTGTAAGAAACACTGACACTGCTAAAATGGACTATACCAATATTGTAAGAAAAACTGACATTGCAAACAATGACTATACAAGCATGGAAAAAGCTCTTCTATATATTGCATAAATTGTAAAACAAAAGCTGAAAGAACTTCTCATAAAAGAAACATATGATTCCCTGATGTATAAACCTTATAACCAATAATAATAATAATGAGGACTTTGTATAGCACTTAATCTTTAGAAGCTCTAAGCGCTTTACAACATCTGACAACACTTAAAAAACATATATAATGATATGATTATAAAAATAAAAACAAACACCACGAAATTAGAAAAAAAAAACATGCTGTAAATATTTAAGGTAAGGATACATTATTAGGTCTTTAAGTCTGTTCTTGCAGTTGAAATAGGTGAGTTTTAAGAGCACTCTTGAATGAGATCACTGTGTCTTTGTGTCTAAGTGCAGTGGGCAATTCATTCCACGTTGCTGGGCCCTGGTATGCAAAAGAGCGTTGTCCATATGATTTCATCTTCATAGTGGGAATAATGAGAATACAAGTGTCAGAAGAGGAGCGTAAGCATCTTGCAGGTGTGTAAACATGGGTGAGGTCAGATAGGTATGTTGGACTGGAGCCCGTCAGTGAAACGTAGCACAGAGAACAAATTTTGTGTTTAATTCTGGATCGTATGGATAGCCAGTGCAGGGTACAGAGCAGGGGAGATGCGTGCTCTGATCGTGGTACTCTAAGGATGATCCGAGCAGCTGTATTTTGAACTTTTTGAAGTTTCTGAAGTAGATATTGAGACGAACCAGACAGAATTGAGTTACAACAGTCCAGTCTTGAAAGTACTAAGGAACACACAAGTGTTTTAGTGGCATCAACTGAAAGATACTTGCGAATAGAGCTGATGCGTCTCAGCTCATGATATGCAGCCTTGCATATGTTCATGACATGTTGGTGCAATGAGAG
>JAECUM010003125.1:0-78009 GCA_016617855.1 Megalonaias nervosa | reverse complement strand
ATTTGCAACTTCCAAATGCCAGACCAATCAAATTCTCATTAATATGCAGATTCCAAATGCCAAACCAATCAAAAACTCTACTTTAATATTTAGCACATATCCTTATTGATTGCAACACTCCTTCTACAACTTTATAAACCTACCAGATGATTCCACTACAGCGTCTACGAGATCTGGAAAACTCCATACTAAATTAGATACTCTAGTACTCACCTGAAAGCTTAATTTTTTTGACCGACTTATTTGTGTTATTGTCAACTAAAACATTTACTGCTATGCTTTCCCCATGGTAGTATTTCTGAAAAGAAAGAGAAAAAAACTTTTCAAATTAAACACAAATCATTTAATAAGGTGTTTACTGGTAAATATGAATCCCATCTGAAGCAGCCAATATACACAGTGGTATGGAGGAATGATGCCAAGCCATATAAAAACGCATCTACTAGTGTCTTATGGCACCTCAGCACAACAGTGGCTACAGGGTGCTGACTAAAGGTGAAGTCAGAAAAATGCAAAAATGAAGAATTTGCAGACAAACTTTATGAAGATAAACCCTTGTAAATAAATGTAAACATGAAGTACAAGAATATAAATATAGAAGTAAAGATGCTAAATTTCCAATAAAATTAAAATAAAATAAAATATAAAAGTAACACATGTAAAATTCTTAAAACAGATAGTGAACATTTTTATATAAACCACATTGCCTCAAAAAGTCCAAGATTTTCTTGGTTGGTATATAATCATAGTTTCTTCATAAGGTTCACATCAAAATATTTCTGTCCTACAGGGTGGAAATTAACACATTCAACAAGAATGTGTTCCATTGTCAGTTGACACCGGCACTGGATGTACTTTAGCAGAGGTTCATCAATCTGGTGGTATGCATCAGACTAGTATTTGTGTACAAGATATGATCAACACAACAGCACCTAATCTGTGCGATTTGTTCTATATGAGTGATGCCAATAGTGTGTTTGATGTTCTTAAGTTTGAGTTTTCATTATATAGAATCTTCCATTCAGAAATGGGTGACAACAGGGCAGCTATGGTTGCTTTATGTTCTCCCAAAACTCTTCACACCAAAGTGACTACACAGCCAACAGTACAGAATACTTATTCCATATTGTATAACCATATTATATTTCTGTAATAACTGATATTAATAGCTTGTCGGGTTTAAAGTCTGCAAGGATTTCAATCTGGAAATGGAATCCAACATGATATTGATGCAATGAGAGTTATGTGCCTTACACATATGGATAGATGAAAATTCACAAGTCACTCAAGCATTAAACTTAGGTCACAGTAAGCTACTTTTAGTATACCTGAGTTACTCTTACTGTAATGCATCTACATAATAATTTTTAGTGTAGGTAAAACATAATCTAATATATTATGGGTGTAACAGCTGTGAGAATACATAACTAACTTGTGAGTGAAAATTAGGCCAGGGTGACCATCTTTGGTAAGGCCAAGTTATTCTTATTGAGAAGCATCAAAGACAGCTGAAAGTATAGAAATAACAAAGTGACAGTATTAGACCACACTGACCCTTCTTCTGGTCTAGCTGAATTACTCTCCTTGGAATATATCTACATATCAATTTTCATGCACAGGTGAAACAGGGCTCAAAATAATGAGGGTGCAACAAACAACTAAAGATGTAACAACCACTTAAGTGTGAAAGTTAGGTCACAGTGACCTAATTTTGGTATGGCTGAGTTACTCTCTTTGAAATGTACCAATTTTCATGGCTGTAAGTGAAATAGATTTCAAGATACTGTGGGTGGAATAATAAAACAAATTAATACATGAATGAATGTAATAATGAACAAATAATAAACACAAGAGTGAATGGACAAAATCCTATTTCTCCCTTTGTCAGTGATTATATATATATATATATATATATATATATATATATATATATATATATATATATATATATATATATATATACACACACACATACATATATATATATGGATCTGCAAACAAATAATAAAGCAATTTTATAAATCAACATTTTTCCTCCTTTTTTTAAAATAACTCCAAGCTAATAAGCAAATAACTTAAAGGAGATAGCAAACACACACAATCACTTCAGAAGATCCCTGCCATGATGGGATTTGAACCCAATTTGATCATATAAATTACAATTGATTAAATAGTCAATAAATGGATCATGGCTAATGTGTTGTTTTTTTTACTGAAATAATAACTAATGTTTCAGGAACTCATTTACACTGCCCCTTTGTTTTAGCGCACAATAATGGCTTGCAAACCCACTTATAATGCAGAAGCTCAAGAGTGGATTCCACTTTTTTCATACAAAAATTGCAAAACAGAGACTCCTCCTCCTTGCTTAACAATAAAAAATTGCCACCAAACTCTAGTTAGTTCATGGAAATTTGGAACAATTTTAAGATGAAAGCATATAGTTGGTAGGATTTTCTTTAACAAAAATGTTTTCTCAATAAATTACACAATTTCTGACAAAATGTTGATCAAATGAAAATGTTGGGCAATGTTTACTAGTGAGAGCACAATGAAATACCAATTAAAGAAGTCTTGTTAAGTGAAATTTGTGTTTTAATTTTATTCTTTAATTTGGTCTCAATGTAATCATCATAAACATGATATGACCTTTTCAGTTCAAATGGAAGGAGTCAATGGCAACGACCAGGAACACTTCTATTCTTAATTGGCAAAAGCTGGATTTAATTTGATAACTGTTGAGAAGATGCATACTAATTAACTGAGATGATTAAAATACATGAAATGTGCTTATATCATAGTAATATCCATTGAAGGGTCAACCTAATTTCTTGTTAAAATTTCATACCATCGATACATTGCAAGAAGGTTCAAGTCAAATGTTTTTTCTCATTAATCGGAAGATTATACTTTAAAATCTGCAGTTGTACATAACTTGCAAATTCTAATTAAACAAATTATTTTAAAATCCTTTTTCTTACCTTTTTGGTTGATTGCTATTCCTTCAATTCAGATGTACTATCAACAAAGGATTCAATTGTGACATTTAAGATCTCCATCCAAGAAAATTAACTAGTACAAACATTTTGACACGTCCGACTCTGGTTTTTTATTAGTGTCATTTTAGCTATGAAACTTCAATTCATTGGAATTTACTTACAATGAATACATGCATTCTGACTTTAAAGGGAAGGAACTCCAACTTTACTGATATGTAAAATTGTGATTCCTGCATTTCAGCTTCATTTATATTAAGTCTCTCTTCAATTTATTGACTTTACCTGACTTCTTCAGATCTAGTATGCATAAATATTGAAATCAATTAGATAAATATTTGTAAACAACCATGGAAGTTACAATTCGCATATATCAGTGAAAATTGCTAGCATCCCAAAATATGAATTTTCTCCACTATCATGCACCCTCATCCATGCTGTGGTTGATGCTTATGGCTCTTGTCGCTCATGAATTATCAGGGAAAAGGTGTAACTGGAAAAGCACTCACAACAAAAACTCATTTTACAAGATTTTGTGCATATTAATATCTTGATAAAAGGCTGATTACATCAAAAGGAAAGGAAAGAAAAGGGAGAAAGTTTTCCACTCAAAAATTATCTGAGCTTGATAGATATCTTAAAGATATGCACTTCTTTATCTAACGATGCCTCCAGCTTGATGTTTCCAGGACTCATCATGAACTCTTTGCAGGCCTCTGCACTGGGCTGGGGGGCCGGCTGCTCAGGCGCATATGTAAGCTTACGAATCGCCAATCGTACGGAGTTTCTGAATGAAGAGATAAAACACAATGTCAAACTGACACTGCAAAATGAAGAGATAAAACTCAATGTCACAATATGGACACTTCAAAATGTGTACAAACTGGACCTTATGACACATGTGATATACTTGATGAGCAAAACTGTAAATCAAACAGGGGTGATAACTCCATTAAATTTTTAAGAAAAGAGACAACAATGAACTTGACCTGGGTCTTCCTTATGTACCTGGTATCACCTCATTAAATCTGGTTCAACCCAAGTAGTTCTTTAAAGGTTTTTGAGAAGAAATAAATTCATGATGGAATTTGTGCAGTATAATGTGACATGAAGCTAGGATGCACATGGGTAGCACTAGTATGTCCCCTCATTCATTAACTTGAGGCAGAGCATTAAAAAATGTGGCATCAAAACGTTGCTGATAAAAAATTAAACATACATGTAAACTGGCAGGCCAGGTTTTATATTGTTTCCTTTATATCTCAATTAATGAACCATGTATACCCTGCTTTAAAGTCTTAAAGTTAAGTCAGACACTTGAGTGATCAATTTCAAATCAGACTTGAGTTTTATCCAATCAGATCGCTGGATTCTGGATTTAAATTAGGTCCAGTCCTAAGTTCAGTTGATGAAACCCAGCCCTAGTCTCAATTGTACCATCACAAGTTTTAAGTCAAGACCGAAAACATTTGACTGGTCGATTTTCTAGTCCAACTTAAATTTTAACTTAAATTTCAGCCAATCAGATTGCTGGAGTTAGATTTAAATTAAGCCGAGAATTAAGTTCTGCAGATGAACTCCAGATATGATCTACTTAGGATATCACACTCTAAGAAGCTGTGTATTTTTTATTACATGAGTGCATGATGCTGCAGTAATGTTTAGCAACTAAGGACCATTTATTGTAACAAAAATATCAAGAACTTATGGAAATGTCTGAGAATAATACAAAGAGTAAGTTTGAGTGGAATAAATAACTGAGATGTCCGTGGTGATGATTTGTATTTTTGGGGTTTAAAATTAATTATAATGATGTAATACATACATGTTGCTATTGCATGGCTTACTCTTTTCCAGACTGAAAATACCTTGACTGTATGATGAAAATTCATCTTCCCACAAGCTGGCTGTCTGGAAATCTCCAACATCTAACCAGTGACCCTGTCCCATGTTCACTAGAGCTAATGTTTGTTCAGAACATGGCCTTAAAACTAGTGGGACATAAGTGTGGGGCATCCTTAAAATTAAATTACCCCCTCCCCCAAGCCCCCCCCCCCCTTTATAATTAAATATCCATAATACATAACCTGTTGCTGCTACATATGCAATTTATTACTAAAGTTTGTTCCATTGTTTTCACACTTCGGTTCCTGTGTAGTATATTTACAATAATACTGCCTGTGATCATGTGACTGAACTAGCAGGGCAAGAAAATTTAGTTGCTAATTTCAAGGAGCATCAAACAATTAACATCCACTTGATCCTGTCAGCAAGGTTGAATAGCTTCAAGGCTGTCTGAAGATAATCAAGACAACTATACAGATTATATCATTATATGGTGTGTGAGTAAGACCAATTCTGAAGGGGCTAAACATGTTAACTGATTATAGCTGGGTTACAGAAGAACTCAGCATGAAACAATTAACATTACTTTGATTCTTTCTGGAGGGTATGTTCCACTGCAGTGCTTGAAATTGCTGACATTGATTACTGTCCATATATATTATGTATCATCAAAAGTAATTTTGACAGAATTAAAGATTCCTCAAGAGCTCAAGTGGCATAAAACAAGGCTGGTATGACTTCGGTGTTTAAAGATTGTCAAAATGTAAGTGTGCATTATCTTCCAAAATGCCAAAATCAAAGCAACAGCAATATCATATGAAATTCAATGATGGGTGGAAATGGAAATTTCAGTGGTTGGAATCAAGTTTGAAGGTACATGAATAAGCATTCTGCTCTTCCTGTAAAGCTGATTTTAAAATTCATTATGGTGGCAAGAATTACACCATCCATCATTCTGAAACCCCATCTCATAAAAGCAATTATTAACAGCAAAAACAAATGTGCCTTCACTGAAAATCCATCTTTGTGGAATCAACATCAAATATGGTTCAAGTTACTTAGACACTATTTGCCAACTGTATAACCGAACATTATCCCCCATTTCTGATGGCAGATCATTTTTCAAATCAAGTCAAAATAATGTTCCCGAACTCAGAAATCAAACAAACGTTCTTATGCAAATGGACCAAAAAAAAAAAAAAAAATTCACACAGTGACTATTTTATTGTTCATACGAAAATAATAATAATAATCATCATCATCATCTGAATAATTTTTTATATAAACTCAATGTCACCTACGAGCACATACAGAACACAACCAGCAAAGTATCTGTACGTATCTGAGACTAATATGAATGAGTGCACTGCAGAAACTGGTGTCAACACCATTGACCTTGATTTAATCCTTTGTAAATATGAATGTAAACCAAACTAAAGTACATGTCACTAACTACCATTGTAATCTATAATGCCTGCGATGAATGAGGTCTTTCTATTTGTCTATAATACAGGCAAGTGATAATCGTTTTCCAGATTTGACTGTCATTATAAAGTAAAGTGAAAGTAATGATAATGATGACAACAAAGGTGTCTGCACATTAGATTTAATTATGAAGGGTTTTACGGTATAATGTGCGTGTTTGTGCTCTGTGTGAAGAATCTTACCGACATTAAAACAATATTAGAATTAGATCCTGACAATCTTGAGCAGTTCTGGCAGGCAGTCACCAGTCTGAATCTAACCAAAGGCAGGAAACAATTTAAACTTCTTTCTGGATTCGGTCAAGTTGTACCGTATTTCGTGTATTTTTTTCGTACCCTTTAATTTTTCGTACACAATCCAGTTATCAAAATAATAATTATTTAAATGTATCATTATTTTTCGTACATATCATTTTGTATTATTTGAAAAATTCATTAAATTATCCGACATAAAATTTCCACTAAGAAGATTTACATTTGCAAAAAAGATCGAAAATACCGTATTCCCATTTTGTTTTTACAAAAATTAATGATTAATTGTTGGTGAGAAAATATAATGATGCATAAGCATGGGCGCCTGCAGCATAGGTCAAGGGGGGTCACGTGACCCCCCTTGGATATCATACGGCAATATATATATTTAATCATGCAAATGAAGCTGAAAATATGTCAAAGATTCTGTTCAAAATGCTTAGTAAATATCAGCTTTAGTTTCAGACTGCCTACTATACTAACTCTCCCAGCCGTGACTGACTGCCCCCCGCCCCCATTTTTGTAAAAGATCCTGCGGGCGCCCATGTGCATAAACTCTTATTGTCATTGCAATATCTACTGGTGTTTATTAACAAATGAACAAAGGACTTCACAGACCATACCTTTAAATATTATCGTTAATTAGTTCTCCTTATTAAGTCCGTCACCGTAACAAAACACCACGTGCATTTTAAAACGAGTTCGAAAGCCCTTTGATGTTGTCTTATCCAACAAAAATTACATCTCAGTGCATGCTAAAGTGAAGACCACAGACCACTGGTCAACTAGTCTTATTGTTTCATAGTCATACAAACATAAAATATAAAAACCTTGTCATTTTCCATCATAAATTTGAAAGTCACGGACTCCATTAAATTGATTCGTATATATACATATACTATCTTTTAAGTGCTTGTTCTGTTTTGACTTGGATATAATGAACATTTTATTGCAAATCTATTCTATGATATACCCAACTATTATCTTCATTGGCAAGTTCGAATAACAAGTAATGCATATGATTGCTTGTCCTTATAACATCTGCTATATGGACAACGGCTTCAATAGCACATTGACAGACTTTCATTTCCCTAAAGAGAGCCTCATTTCCCTACTGGCAGCCTCGCTGATTTGATCTCTTCAGTCGATTCTTGCCCTCAATCTGGTCTCAACTAGAATAACCAAAGCCCTAAGAATGTTTATTACCGTGTAAATAACTGCATAACCATGTGGTTGTTGTAACAATGTACATCGTAATTAAAACAAGAACGAACTGTTGATTTAGTGGTGTTTATTCCTAATGGAATATAGTAGGGTCGTAATACATGAGGATTATCCCACTCGTCAGGTAACTGAAAATAGTCTTTTTTTCTCTTTGCAAAAGCTACAAATCACAACTACACTGAATAAATACAGTTTTGTACACTGAAAAATTTTTGTTTGATTGATCTCTCTGGTACACGTGTACACACACACACACGCACGCGCGTGCGCACTCACGCACATTAACTTCAACGCTGATTTCAAGTTCTTTATTTTTTATTGCAGTTTGATAATGAGATTATTGTTGCGGTAAAAATACAACTTGCACTTAATTTCTTGACGATGTGGGGTCGTATCATTGCGTACAATTTACCAATAAATAATACCCATAACTTACACATGTTCAAACCATCTTGATCATTTTGCCTATATTACACAACATAACAGCTACATATGTTCTAAATGCAGACGAGCTAGCACATTGAGACATAATCCTCTCTCTCTCTCTCTCTCATAACAACAGTACTTTTGATTTATTGTAATTAGATTCTTGAATTGAGAGCAGAATGAGACAGAAAATATACGTCTACTTTGTATGTTTGTACCGTTAGGTTGTCGAGTAGCGTGTGTACCGTAGAACTTGTTTTGGTATGATCCCTTTATTTTTTGTACACGGTCAATACCACCAAATGATAATTATTTATTTTACATATAATTTTTCGTACACTGAAATTAATAATTATTTTTTCGTGTATGAAAAATTACATAAAATACGGTATTAACAATTTTCACACTCCACATTCCAAACACTGGCACTGAAAGGACATTTTCCATTCGGAGGAACATTCAGGCCAACTAGAGAGGAAACCTGGATCCAGTAACAGTACATTGTCTCCTAAGTATAAATATCAACAATGATGAGGACTACCACCAATATAATTCAGGCAGTGATCTCGTATGAAATGCTAATAATGCTTGTGGTACATATAAGGAGAGTATGAACGGCAACATGTTATTGTATAAGGACTGATTTGATGAGATGATGTACATATTTTAATATTTAAAGAATGTAAATTTCTTTAATAGTTGTAATTTTCATCCATTTGCATGCTGAAAATCAGGATGAGGGCAATCTTCCCTCTTCTGACTTCAAAACTCCTGACCAAATTTTGGAAATCTCTGATCTATCCTGACCTAGCAAGACCTGTCTATTCAGTCACATGTATGCATACCCAGCATAGAAACGACTGAGACTGGGGATCTCAATCGGGAGTGATGCAACCATGACAAGTGGGGGGGAGTTGTACTAAGAAACCTGGATAGTAAATGAGTGTGTGTGTGTGTGTGATTTGGATTTTTAATATAGCTTCAACACTTTTTCAGTCATATCGCTATGATGTCTGCAGTGTGGCAGTTTATAGTGATATCTAGCACTGGGGCATCATACCGCAAACATGTAGCATGATGTTCCACCCAGTCACATTATCGTGACACCAGGCCGACCAGTCCTAACACTAACCTCTTAAAGCTGAGTGCCAAGTGAGGCAGCTGTTGGTACCATTTTTATAAATTTTGGTATGACTCGGACGGGCTATGAACCTGCAACCTTCTGCATCTGAGGTAGACACTAACACCACTAGGCTACCGGAGCCAACTTGGATAGCAAAGGAAAGAAACTAACTCTCAGTTCCCACTGAACCACCAACAGCCTAGTTCTATGGATGCTTGCTCATTTGCCTCATGGACATCAAGGAATGCAAACAAAAGTCTTGAGGGTAAGGTTCTTGAAAGATGCTTCAATCAAAAGGATCATAGGGGGTTTTAAAGACCACATTACACACAAAATTTCATCAAGGCTTAACGAGTAAGACACAGATCAAGTAAGCTATGTGAGAGTCAGCATCAGTGGTTAGGCTTTTCAATATTTTTAGTGTGTTGGACAGGGTTGCCCTATAACTCTTGATAATAGAAACCAAGCAATGTCACTCTTCAAAAAGGAAGCAAAGAAATTAAGCCACTGCACTCTCAGAGGGACTGCTAGGATTAAGAGTTTTCTACTGCACCCAACATGAAGGATTCTCAATTTGGGGTGATAGACCTTGGATGCAGATCATCTCCTTGACTGAATAATGCATTTGGCAACTTTGCATGAAAACTATCTGGTGGAGTGATCATTTGGGATGAGTCAAGCATCAAGGTGGAGAATATATGGGCTGCTGTGGATGAAAGAGACCCTGTGCCATGACAGAAAGTCCCTTCTCTGGGATAATGTCATGGGTTGGTCTAACAACAGGTTGAGAAGATCTCTGAACCATGATTGTGGAGGCCAGGGTTATCATAATTAATAGAGCAGTGTAGTTCGTTACTTATTGAAGTATTTAAGGGTGAAAATGTGTAAGTGAACAGATGATCCCACTTTAGGCTGAAAGCATCAACTGCCCAGGCTCTCTGGTCTACGACTGGGAAAACATCAAAGGGAGCTTGTTGTTTAGCCTTGTCACAAACATGTCAACCAAAGATCTCCCCCAAAGTCTGAACAGGAGATTTGCTACAGTTTGGTGTCGAGACCATTCTATGAGAACTATCTTGCCCCTCCTGGACAGACTGTCTGCCAAAATATTATTTTTGCCAGGAATATGGCAAAATTTGGAGGGTAATTCCTTCCAAAATAACACAGTGAAAGAGGTTCTGAACTTCCACACATAGAGCAAGGTCATGTGTACTTCCCTGTTGCAAGGTGCACTATAACCAAAAGTTTTCAGTGGAGACTATCATACAGTTACCTCTTTTGTTGATGCACCTCTGGAATGCTAAGAGCACTAGCCTCATTTCCAAACTGTTGATGTGAAGTGCAAATTCTTCCTAGGACCATAAACCCAGAAGAATTAGCCCATCCAACTGCAGATGAACACCCACCTGGAATCTGATGCCTCCATGAACAGAGAGAGAGTTGGGTTTGATGGCATGTATGCAATTTTCCACCAGAAACTGGTCCCAATTTGTCCACCAAATTGGATGATGGTGAAAGTCCAGATCTACAGGAATCAGAGCAGTCAGTGGATCCCTGTGCAGTTTTCAAATTGGTAGAAATAGAAACTGGAGGGACACAAGTGCGATCTGCCCGTGTGAACCAGGTCAACAGCAGAGTTCATGGTCTCCAGAAGAGGCAGAACTAGAGAAGCCAACAATGTGGTCTTGGCAGATAGTGGATCCAACAGGGTCAGAATCTTATCTACTCTATCCTGTGGGACACAGACTAATCGTCTGTTAGTGAGTGACCAGTGTTGCTGGTTTATCAAATCCGGGAAGTCACATACAGAACGAGTCTTCTGAATAGGATCTCTGCCTCCGGGGGAAGCAGCCCTCAATTTGTCCATGGCAACATCAATGCAGGGGTGAAGAAGCTCAGCCAATAAGGCCATTGACATGGATAATGCATGCCTAGATGTTCTGGCCGCTGCTTCTAACGCATGCTTAGAAGTACCTGATAACATAGATTCCTCCAACAGCAGGCTGAAAGAGACTGCAGAAAAAGGTCAGCATTTGCAGCAAACTAGAGATCTAGCCTTTAGTTCTAAGCCCTCCGGTGTTTTAAATGGAAGATGAGCCCAGGTCCATGCAGGAATATCCTCTTGTGCTGTTCCAGTGTCCAAAGGTGCTCAAATGACTGGTGACCCGTATTCATAGACTGGTGCCTGGTGACATGTCACCTGTCAATTACTGGTCAGGGAAATCTGATCAGGAGGAAGACCCCAACTTAGATCTTATAATCTTATAGACTTGTTATAGTTCATCTTTCTGGGTGACATGATCCTGTCACCAAAAACAGACTACTGAGAGACTGAAAATGTGCTGCTCCACCCTCCTGGTGGTGGTGGTAGTGTGACTTACTTTAAGCCGTCCCTGAGCTCTGAGCCAGTAAAGGGTGCTGCTAGCCCCTAGTGGTACGTGTGTGACTCACTCTCTGCCCTTATAAGAATAGAATGAAGATGGTGCTCCACTCCCTCATGAGTGGGTGTGACTCATCAGCCTTACGAGATTGAAGAGGGTGCTGCTTCTCCCGTACGGAAGCGTGTGACTTGCTCTCAGCATTACGGGATTGGAGAAGGTACTGACCCTCTCTTAGAGAAGGGTGTGACTCATTTTCCACCCCCTAATAGCCTCCATTGCAGGGGGGGGGGTGCCCTTATATGTATCTGAAGAGATTTTTCCAATGCTAAGACCTGTGGGGCTTGGCAATGGAAAAACCAGACAATTTTGAGAGGAAGGCCCTTTCTCCTTTCCTATGTAAGTTTACCTATTTTCAGTGAGGTCTCAGAACCATTGTTTGACATTTGGCTGCAAAAAGACAGCCATTTGTTGTTTTACAATTTGTAAAAGCAAGGCAGGTGGGGTGGGTATCCCAGTGGGCTTTCTTTTAACATTGCCCAACACTCTCCTTAGGCATAGTTGCAAGTAAAAAAATCGGAAATAAAAGACCACCAACAAAAATTTCTACCAGTAAGTCAGTATTGGATAACAAAATCTTCCTTGTTTACAGGTATTGTTTCTATAAATGAATTAAAATAACCAAAAACTATAATAAAGCCAGCAACTGTTTTTTGTTTTTACAATGTCAGTAACACTTATTCTGAATACTGGCAAAGAAAATTGGCAAAAAAACCTGCTCTGTTGCTGTGTGCATGTGTGTGTGTGTGTGTGTGTGTGTGTGTGTGTGTGTCTATGCATGTGTTTGTGTGTGCCCGCATGCTTGGTAAAATGCCAATAATAAAATAATAATATCAGGAATGCAATCCCAAGCAAACTTTTAAGAATGAAAGGTGTTCCTGCACTAAACAAACAAAAATGATATGAAGGAGTGGTGTGCAACCTCCTTTTAGACAATTTGTTATTGTATTAAAACAATAAAACAGAATCAAGATGAGTCTGCATATCAAATTAGCATGAATAATGAGAACTAAATACCTACCCAAGCTACAAATAGGAATAAAATAATTCTCCTACCATTGCTATGCTGACAACCCCGGGGGGTATTTCACAAGGTAAAAATGATAAAGAGAATGAAAATGTTCAATGTGAAACACAAAACTTCAAGTGAAGGCAATTTTCTAAAAATATTTCATGCCATCATAATGATGGTGGAGACCAGAAAATGAATGCAGGTGAGTACACAGGATCATGGATTATATGGGATATGGTTGACACATTTTCCATCCAGATAGAGTAAGCTATGCAATGGCAACAGGTTAGGAATTAGTGATATTAAATTGTTTTGCTGTAACTTCTAGAAAATCTAACAAAATCATTTTGAATAGGCTTTTAAAACATTTAATGGGATATTCTTCAATGTACAAACATGCATATACTGATGTATGCATATTTCACAATAAGTCTGAAAAATATACCAGTATGACAAAATTAGAAGCATACAAGTGATTCTATTGACAGTTTAATGGCTGTCTATGGCACACACCATTTTATATTTAAAATCTACTGCTTTTGAAAATTAGAAAAAGAAATTAACTGAAAATTAAAATTGATAAAAAAAAAAGAACAAAAAATAAAAACACCCCAAAATTGGAATTTTCATGCGCTTGGTCCACACATTACAGAAATCAGCCAGGACTATTTGGGACCAGAACTGTTCCACCAATGACATAACTGGTGCAATAATGCATACTCAGTAGTCTAATAAAGAATTACTAAAAATAAGGATGATGAACATGTGTACTGTAAATTGATTACCCAGCTGATGTAACATGGAGAGTTTACAGCCAAAGGCGGGTGTGTGTGTGTGTGTGTGTGTGTGTTGGGTTATAGATGTGTTATATATAAAGGGTTCCAAGGTGGTACATCATGGCTTTAAAGTTTTTGATTAAATATTGGCTGACCTTTGGTGGAGGCAAGATAGGAAGGAGAGATCAACGAAGTTATGATCTAGGCAAAAGCACTTAAGTATTTTGATTTTTTTTATGAGGAATAGTTAAAGGCAGATCATATCTTTTTTTTGTCAAATCATGTCAAAATGTTGAAACATGCACAATCCCCAAATGTTAACCCACCCACCCCAAAAAACACCAGCTAAGAAATATTACAAGTTCAGCAATACTTGGAAGTCAGGGTTTAAGTGAGCAGCATATGAGTAGCTAATGTCCTGAGTTTACATTGCTTGTTTCATGCAAAGTGGATTTTAAAATAGTATATGGAAGAAAAACTGATATCACCATGCATTTGCAGACACCAATGCACTGGAACAATGATAATTCTTCTGTAACAAACACAGCCTCTTTGAATGCCTTGTTTGAGTCTGGATCAGAAGTGGATACAGTGGCACTTGCTGAGATCTTGTTTACTGAGATTTCACAGAAATCTTACAAAGACACCACACATCATCACTAGGGTCCCACTGAGACAGAAAAGTTGAAAATATGTGTAGGAGTCAGAAGTTCAGTGTCTTGAGTGAGGAAAATATTATTGCAAAATATGTAGTTTTGTTTTCAACCCAATTAAAATGCACAAAATTTATGTTAATAAAAAAAATGTACTGTTCTGATATAGTACAAATTCTGAAACCTACTGATCCGATGTCCTGGTTCTGTCCCAAGTACGAAGAAAAATAAACAAAAGGATGTTCCACTTCATGCTTCGGTAAAAAAAAATTTCATACAGCTGCAGAATTGGCCCTTAGTGTTGATACCTGAATTGCTTTGCAGTACAGGCCCAGGAATTGTCCCCAGTATTCTCCCCAGTTTGGCCCTCCTAAGATCAATACATGCTATGATTTATTTGTCTGCTTCTTCTGCCTTGAACAATATTTAGCTGTTTTAGAAATTGAAGACCCTTACTGTTTCATTTACACTTAAGAATTAATCTGTCCATCACTCATGAAAACCCATGTGCAAACTGAAGTAAAAGACCATAGAGAATTGTAATCCTTTTTATCCTACCCAGTAATGTGAAATTGAATCTGGACGATCTTCTATCCTCATTTTTTAAATGTCAGAGGTAATGTAGCAGACTAATCTATTTCAATATACCATATGTACCTGCTAATCAGTCAAATCAAACTGCAAACAACAAAGATCCTGATCTGCCATAGCATAATGCACCTGCAGATCTGGGTCTACATTGTTTGTTCTACTAATTACTCCTATCAAATTGCACAGACACAGATTATGTGATGGTAGATCTGGGTCTGTGCAGTTTGCAATTGGACTGGACTTGTGAGTATATATGGTAACCATAACTGAATGCATGGTTATGAAAATATATACCACCAATGTAGAACTGATATCAAAGCAAAAATGTCACACTTGTTAGTATGAGCACAAGTCAAAGAAAGTACACATCCGCCTTAATCTGAACCAGATTCCAACCACCAGATCAGCCTGGCTAGACTCCTGTGATGTGACCTTAAGCGCGATACTCTACCTCTTTACGATATGATCTTCATTGTACTGTACTGTAAAACACTAACCCAACCCAATATTTGACCTTCATGATTTCTTGAAGCACAATTAAGAGTACATACAGAATGAAATAAATTGTAAATATGACAGTGTTTCTTTTCTTTTAACTCTTCTTTATTTGGCAAGTATGCCCACTAATTTTAACTCAATTGGTACTTTTGATATTGACAGAAATGGGTAAGTCACTCTTTTTGAAAAGGAAAAGACAAGTAAATAATGGGAGTCAGGTTCCCTAAAATGGCATGTATATAGTACATTACAAAAATGCACAGATATCTACAAACATCACAATAATGCAAGATCATTTCAATTTTGATTGCATTTTCTACCAATGCATTTCAATTTTGATTGTATTTTCTAACAATGCAAGAGCATTTCAATTTAGAATATATTTTCCACCAATCTATAATGGGACAAATGTCTCAGTATTGTGCATATTTCAGACAGTGTCACTTTGATGGTGACATATCCTGTTCATGCTGGTTGATCTAATGACTTGGATTAAGAGCCATCCATTCCTTGCTGATACAATTCTAACAATGTATGGTTGACCATGGTCTGTCCAGATTATCAAAAATGACCATATTATACACAGTTTACAGTATACATCAGAATATAAACCTATAATGGGAGTAACCTGGCACTGTTAATCTGCTATGAACTGCAGATTACCACTCAATTTAGTGCTATAAACAAATCTCTGACCTTGGCACTGACTAGTAAATACAATCAAATCTTTTCCCATACAACTGCCAAGCTTTCAAATATAAAAAGTACAATATGAGCCAAACAACTGTCCAAGTGTAACAGTTCAACAAATGCAGCCATCAAGATAATTGAGAACTGTCTGCCATTGTAATAATATGAAAAACAGATTTCATGGAACACTCTGATTTTGTGTAAAAAGTCAAGGGAGACAGTTTGGAGGTGCAGTGTTTCATAATGTTTAAACTGGAAAAAGCAACATTTTGTTCTGTTATCACAGGATGAAACTGCATTTGCAATCCTGAAGTTCAAAACTGTAAACAAATCCCAAATTCAAACCACCAGTGAGATAACCATAGAAACTACATTTTGTAAATACAATATAATCAAGCATTAATTTTCCAAAACCCTGAAGGCTCTAATTCATTGTTTAGTTTGGATAGAACAAAACCCTTTTAATAAACAAGAGTCCCTACTTTAGTGGCAGAAACATAAAGAATTCCAGAAATCAAAGATAAGATGGTTTTCCATTGTAATGCCAAGTGTTGAAAGGACCTCTGATATTCTTGAGCTATAATCAGCACCATCTTTATTTAGGACAAACCAGGCATCATTACAAGTCTTTTGGTGAAAACGCCATTTCAATATGACCATCCATTCAGAAGTAACAATAACAAACTTTCCAAGATGGCCATTTTGGCAGCCATATGGGGCACAAGATCGGCACCATTTTCATTTAGAACCAACAAGATATAATAAACAGTCTTTTTGTGAAAACCCCATGCTGATATGACCATCTATTCAAGACAAAAAAAGATTATCAGAACAGCCATCATGGTGGCCTTATTGGATGCTAACATCAAAGTTTCCTGGGAAAAAAACCCATGTTAATATGACTTACCATATAGTACCAGTGAAAACAAGAATTTCATGAATGCTGCAATGGTAGCCATACTGGATGTTAGATCAGCACCATTTTCATTTATGATCATATAACTTCACAAGTCTTCTGGTGAAAATCCAATGTACAGTAGATATGACCATCCTGCTAGGAAAAGTGGTAACAAAGCTTTTCAAGATGGCCACAATTGTGGTAGCCATACTGGATGTCAGGTCAGCACCATTCTGATTTAAAACTGATTTGACATCACAAGAAATTCTGAATGAAAACCTTATGTCGATATGACCATTTGATTTGGATTTGTAGCAAATAAGATTTTCATGATGACTATGTTGTGGTCCTATTTTATGTCTGAAGGGCACATTTTATTCATGATCAACAAGACAATGGGATGGATGTGTGGTTCCGAGTTTCATGGCAATCCTCCCAGTAGTGTAAGAGTTGCAAAAATTCACAGGTGCCAACAGTCTGACAACAGACAGAATCCAAAAGACTGCCCTCTACATGACATGTCTGTAAAAGCAACTAAAGTTATTCTGCATTTTATACTAAAAAGGGTTTGCTGTCATTCACTGTCTTGGAGCAATGGTACCGCAGATCTGCATTACACCTTTGCAAAACAAATATTTTGAACTTATTAGACATCACTATAAACTGCCACACTGCAGACATCGTAGTGGTATGACTGAAAAATTGTTAAAGCTACGTTAAAAAATCCAAATCACACACACATCACACATTCATGTTAAACAGTAAATTCTTGATAATGTTGTAGCTGTTGTGTTGGTTGCAGCTACATTAGGAAATTGGCAGGTGGAGCAAACAAACCAACTTTTCGGATAAATATTTGTTATCTTTCACTACATTAAATTCAAATTTAAAACTCTCCTGATAACCAATGCTGCCCCCCTCTCTGTCTGTCTGTCTGTTTCTCTCATTTCTCTCTCTTCAGTGGTAACAAGATTTTCAAATCAGTTGCTTTGTTGGACATACTGAATATCAGGATGGTACCATTTTTATCTAGGACCAACTAGGTTTCAAGAAACCTACCACAGTGGTCATACTGAGGGTTAGTCATTTTCATTTAGGCCAAGTAGACACAGTAAGAATTCTTCTTATGAAAACCCATTTCAAAATTACTTTCCCAATGCAGCGAAAACAAGAATTTTCAAGATGACAACATACTGAACATCAGATCAGCACCATTTTAATTTAATATCATCAAAACATTAAATGAAATCTTTAAGTGAAAACCCCTTGATTATATGACCATTCATAGAGGAGAAGTAGTGATAATAAGATTTCAAGCTGGCCATGGTGTTAGCTATATTAGATTCCAGGTCAGCACCATTTTCATTTAGGACCAAGAAGACATCATAAGAAATGTCTTGGTGAAAACCCCTGTAATAAAAATATTTTCTAGATGGCTGCTGTGCAGCATCTTATACAGACTGGTACTATTTTCATTTAATACCATCGTAAGAAGTATTTTAATGAAAATCTCATGCTCATCCATTCACGATGAGTAGTGATAACAAGACTTTCAAGATGGCAGTAGTGTGGCTGCCATACTTGAGATAGCATCATTTTCATTTAAGATCAACTGGACATCATAGGAAGTCTTTTGGTGTAGCACCCATAACAATACAACTTTCTGTTCATGAGGAGCTGCAATAAGATTTTCAAGATAGCTTCCAAAGCAGCCGTAATGGACTTCATATTGGCAGAAATTTTATTTAGGACCAAGCACACATCATAAGAGATCTTTTGTTGAAAACCCTATGTTGATATATTGGTATGTTAATGAATTTTAATTAAATTAAGCTTTTCACATATTTACAGAAAATCATTAGACAACCATTTAACTATAGTTTTGTTTTAATTTAAACAAAATTGCACTCTGGCGATCTTTGTTGTAAGAATTAAGTTACACTTGCTGTTATTGTTAGTGGTCTTAACTCATTAACCCTGGCGTTGCGTTTACGCATCAGGACATAGTAGCCTACTTCCGAGCATTGTAGCGTCAAGGTCATGTATGATACACTAAAGTGGGTGGTATTATAGAAAGGCAGACAGATGTAGCTCTACAATGATACCAAATAATCTGGATGTTCTAGTTGCACCACAAAATACAGAGGGAAAAACGTAATATTTGGACCCGATTTTTCCACCCAAAATTCACCTGTGGTCAGAATCCGATTTTGTGTCCGGATTTTAGACTTTTTGGCCTCAGATGGAATCAGGTCACAATTAATAGTTCTGGTTCAGTACCCATGAATGTAGTCCCAGTCTATTTTTAGAGCATATTTTCCTCTCTCCATTTGGTGGTGATACAGGAGTTAGATTTAGGCATTCTTGGTATGGATTTAAAGGCAACTGTTTATTCTTTAGAATATGAGCTTATGGTGTGGTTGTCTGTGTGTGTTTTGGCAACAATGTACAGTGAGTAATAAGGTCTTGGTGATGATCCAGAAGTGAAATCTGTGTTCCACTGCACGCTGGTCTGTTTACAGTCTAGCCTTTCAAAACAATGCCAGTGAACCTTTGACAAGAACTTCACCATGAAGTCATCTTCGAGGCATTTTAGATTAACATATGATTTGTATTGATTGTCACACAGTGGAAAGTTCATTACTGAGAAACAAATGTAGAGAATATATAGTAAAATTAATTGTGTTCTATGTCCTGTCAGTGCAGTATTTGAGTAAAGTTTAAATTTGTATAAAATCTTTATTATTAATGATAGACACATGAAATTTTAATATGTTATGTATATTGACTTTGAAAATATAAGAATGAAATTAAAAATAAAAAATAAATTTTTACTTTAAAAATTTAAATGAAATTTAAAAAAAAATAAAAAAATAAAAATTTTCTCCCAAAAATGCACAGATATAATATTTATTGGGAATGGTATTAAATGATATCAGCATGTATATATTCCTACACCATTTACAAGCTCCAATGATGGATATTTGTCAAATTTTGTCAGAGAAAATATCTTTGTAAGTCAAAATGAGACCTTCATTTAAAATACATGAAGACAAAATTCTATTTTGTATTGTGCCTTTAGGTCATTCAAACTATTTATTAGGGGTCCAAGCAGTTAATTTATTTGTTTATGATGGGGTGACTTCCTGAGTAACACATATCTGCTTGTATAGCTTTCAGTAATTGTTTATAAACATAGTTACAGGGTATTTAGTGAGAGGACAGAGATGAAAACTTTATACTGGAACTTGCTCAAGTTCTCTACAAAATCATTTTAAACTGTCAGATAATGAAATGCAGGTCAAAGGGATAAAATATACTTTCCCCAGGTATATTTACCCTTGCATGTAAGAAAACAGCAAAATGATTTAAGTTGAACACAAAATGCATACCATTTTATTGTTCAGTTTCGTTAAGATATTGATTGATGTAGTGCGGCATTGTGGCCTATATGATATTATGGGAATTCTAATGATCCATTTTGCTTTAATGCATTATTAATTACTAATAATATTTGTTAACTGACACTCTAAAGATTACATAAGAAATATTCAAACAGATTATTTGAATTTAACTTTGTACAACTGATCTTAACATGGTTACAATTATCTGACATGAACAAATATCCATAAATTTTAGAATGTTTGGGATCAAAGGTTGACATTTAGTACATCATATAGGCTGGCATTGTACCTATAGTGAATCTGTAAGGCACAGTTCTAGCTGTGCATACTTCAAATATCCCAAAATGTTATTTTCATCATGAATATGCCTATGTATGGTAACATATTTCAATTTAGTGCTTTGACAGAGTGCGGTATTGTAGCATCAGCTGATATCTGATTCCACTGAATCATTGAGCTTAATAACTGGTAACCAACACTCTTAAAAATGCACTAAAAATGTTCAAACAGATCATTTTAATTATGTTTGCACGTGTGATTTTAACAAGTACATTGTATATGTCCCACACATGCAAATGTCCATCCTTGTTTACAAGTTTTGGGGATCAGAATTTCATATTTAGTTGATGATATAGAATTTACTGGTACCTACAGTTGATCTGTGTGACCACATTTGGCTGTATTCACTTGCACTATCCAAAATTGTTATTTTCCTCATGAATAAGATTGCTTATAGTAAAATATTTTAATTTAGTACATTGTCACTTGACTTTCCTGTATACTGGTTTGTACTAATATTTGCACCAATGATCAAACCTTACCATTCCAACATTGCCTTAAACTTTATGATACATACTCTACCTGATTAGTTATTTATCCAAATTTATTATTTTTTCCCATGTTTGCAACCTGAATGTTATTTTGAAATCACCATATCTAACACATTTTATCTTCATTTACCTACATCTTACTGTTTTCTAGAATTAAGTGAAACATGTTATATCTTTTCAGGTCTAGCCTGGTATTTGGAACAAAGTGTTAGAGTTGGATCAGTCTGGAAGCTCTCCAGTAGTCCGGTGGTGATAGCAAGGTTTCATAAGGACATGTGCAGTGTACTGCCATAAGTGACCAAGATTAGTTCATATCAGCACACTGATATACAGCACCTCAAAGACATGGCTTAGGTCTTCATGAGAGAGATTCGCACCACTGTTCAGTAAGATAGAACCTCCCTAAAACTGTATTTTCCTGTCACATTGTCGCCTTTTGTAGTTATCGACAATGAAATGGAATGCATTTTTGCTATAAAACATGGCAGTGGTCCCACGAAAACTTTAAATTTGAGTGTGCTATTAGTTATACAAACAACTGCCTAAGTACCTGATACAATAAATGTGGAACATAGCACCTGTCATTGTTTCTTTAGTGTGTACACCTATATGCATCTGGACAGGCATATTGCAACTTGCTGTCAAAATCACTGTGAGCTATCATGCTTCAGAACCCCCGGGAAAAATGTTATCAGTTGTACAGACCCAAACTACGATTTGTTTTAAATATCATTCATTAGTCAACTTTGCTGTCTAAAATTTGTCAAACTGAATTTTATAACTTGTATGAAAATTTAATTTTTCAATAAAATTTAGTTTTTAAAATTTAAATGTTTATTTAAATTTCCGTTAAAATTTAATGTATCAATATTTTTAAATTTCAAACATATTTTCAGACAGGCCTTATCATGTATTACAATTATGTTTTTACTGCATTGAAAAATTCCTAAAATTATGGAAGATATAGCAAATTTAATTTTGGTTTCTCATGAACACTTGGACCACAACTTACACCCTGTGGAACACCAGCACTACACACTTTCTGACAGCTGTCGCATGTCTTGTTTGCAAGGAAATTCCAAAAGACTTCATGTATAAAGCTGAAATAGGTGTGGCATGCAAATATAAAAGTTTGACTAAAATTGGCCATAAAAAATCAGGCCTGTCAGGAATCAGGTCACAATTAATAGTTCTGGTTCAGTACCCATGAATGTAGTCCCAGACTATTTTTAGAGCATTTTTTCCACTCTCTGTTTGGTGGTGATACAAGAGTTAGATTTAGGTATTCTTGGTATGGATTTAAAGGCAACTGTTCATTCTTTAGAATATGAGCTTATGGTGTGGTTGTGTGTGTGTGTGTTTCAGCGACAGTGTACAGTGAGTAATAAGGTCTTGGTGATGATCCGGAAGTCAAATCTGTGTTCCATTGCATGCTGGTTTGTTTACAGTCCAGCCTTTAAAAAAAATGCCAGTGAACCTTTGACAAGAACTTCACCGTGAAGTCATCTTTGAAGGTATTTTAAACTAACATATGATTTATATTGATTGTCACACAGTGGAAAGTTCAGTTCTGAGAAACAAATGTAGAAAATATATAGTACAATTAATTGTGTTCTATGTCCTGATCTAAGGCAGACTGGTCTGAACTGCACATGGACAGGCGAACCTTTGCAAAAGGTAGGATAAAATGGATATTTGGAATAAGAGTGGTCTTGATACGGAAATGATGGGTCTGTTAAGCAAACAAAAAAAAAAAAAAAGAAAAAGAAAAAAAAAAATCCAACTTTTACCCTTCTGCTCATATGCGAGCAAAATAGCCAATGAAAAACGATGTTTCTAACACAACTAGGCATTAGGTTAACCGGAAATCTCTTGGAAATCGATGTATTAGGATGTACATGTATTCAGAAACATCCCCCAAAATGTGTTTCCTACTCACATTTCAGGAGAAAATGACAAAAACCTCCAGGGGCTAATGAGTAAAAGGCAGCCAAATGAGACTGTGATTGGCATATGCTTACTCTTGACAAGTAGAAAGTTCAGATAGTACTAATTACCTTTACAGGTGGTGGTCAATAATTGAAATCGCCAACTGAATCATTTGGACCAGCAAAAATGATGGATGTTTAAAGTCTGTGATCATTATTTATATATAATTTGGACACTGATTCAGCTTTGTCGAGGTCAAATATTGAGGGTGACAAACTAAAGGGAGAATTAAATAGCAAATCAATTAGTACACTCAATTATTGGTAGTAACTGAGGGTGGCAAGACATTGTGGGACCACTGTATATTAATGGGCAAAATTTGATGATATCACCCAATTTGATTATTCCTTGTCTATTTAACTAACTGTGCATTACCACTGCACAGAAACTGCAAACATAGTCATTCCTCGACAATGTCAGAGAAATCAATTAACTTCTTAACCTTCATGCCAAGTTTACACATCATTAGGTTAACTCCTACTTTCAAGCTCTTTAACATGTACATCATTTATGATGTACCAAACTGGGTGGTAATACAGAAATGAAGAGAAATGTAGTTCTGCAATGGTACCAAATAATTTAGACTTGCTACTGGCATAAAAAATACAGTGGAGAAAACATAATTTTTGAGATCTGATATTTTTTTAACCTTGAAATCTGCTGGTTTCAGAACTAGAGTTTGTGTCCGGATTTTAGACTTTTTGGCCTTAGATCTAAAGAAGACCAGTGAGAACTGAATGTGGACAGAATTACCTTTGTAAAAGGTATGATAAGATTGAGATCTGGAGTAAAGAAAAGGCCAGGACATGAAAATTGTGGGTCTAATTTGCACAAGAAAGGGGGCCAATTTCACCATTCTGCACATGTGCTGGGGAAACAGCCAATCTAAACCAGCGTCTTTTTTAATATCCATATGCATCTGGCAAAAACAAAAATCTCCCTGAAGCAGGTGTCTTTCGATGGCAGGCAGAAATAACCACCAGAATGCATTTCCTACCACCATTTCAGGCAAAAATAAAAAGAATCTCCAGGGTCAATGAATTAAATAAGTGTGTAAACTTCATACAAGCCAACCCCCAAAGAGGTATAAGGGTAATTATTGCTCTTATAAGTGGCAAAAAAGTGTAATTTGGGCATGAAAAGTGTAATCTATATATTAAATGCCAGAATTACAGCATGAAAGAAAAAGATACATTTTCACTAATGACCTGGTAATGTAGCTGGTAAAAATTCTTGTCACTAAGTGCAAAATCTGTATGGATTAGAACCAGAATACAAACACAAAATATACCGAAAAATTATTTATATTCAGCACTCACTTCAACTAGTCTACATGTATAACTTTGGTTGAATGATTGTGAGTTGGAATCCTGTAACGATCATGGTGAGGTGCTCAGCATGCTGTATTACATTACTCTCATATTCTTCTTTTAAAGTTTGTCAAGCCATATTGATTTATCATTTTTTCTGATCTGACATATTTTGAAGCTTAAAAAGATCCATCTGCTCTAACATCCACAACCCACAGTGTAAAGCATTTCACTTAATATCTGGCCCAATTTTCTTTACAATTATAGACTGGTTCACTAACTAGCATATCAGTAAAATGAATCTGTTAGGCAAATTGTTTTCTTGGAAATGGGTCAAATACAGTTGCTATAAATAGCAAGTAAGGAAAGTGATCATGTGCTATTCTAATGCAGTAGTCAACTTTTTAAGAATATTCTCAATTTATACTAGTGAAATCAAAAAGATAATAAAAAATGACAAAAACAACTTTTTATTGCTTTATTTTAATTTTTTAAAGTAGTAGAAAAGTGTAATCCATATACAGTCTAGTGGAAAACGTAATTTGGTGAAAAAAAAGCAGACTGATTATGCCGAAAGCGTGATGGTTGGCATTATGAAACTTGTGTGACACTTTTTATCAGCTTGATTGATGGTGGGTTACAAGCATTATGTGCAATTAGGATTAACTAGGAAGTGGACAGGACATATCATGTGCTTACATGAAGTTATTTTAATTTCTCATATTCAAGCTGCATATCAGAAGTACAGCAGCTAGTGGACATAATCTGGAACTCGTTGGAAACATAGCAACTCCTCCTTCCCTGATTGATCTTGACCAATGGGAAACATAGTAACCCCTCCATCCCTATGTTAAGCTGACCAATGGGAAACATAGTAACCCCTCCTTCCCCAAGCTGAGTCGACCAATGGGAAACATAGTAACCCTTCCTTCTCTAAGTTCAGTTAACCAATGGGAAACAGTATCCCCATCTTCCCTAAGTTAAGTTAACCAATGGGAAACAATATAACTCCTCCTTCCTTAAGCTGAGTTGACCAATAGAAAACAGTAACCACTCCTTCTGTTAGTTAAGTTAACCAATGAGGAACAGTAATCCCTCTTTCCTTAATATAAGTTGACTCCTGGCAAACAATGTTAACTCTTCCTTCCCTGATTTCAATAGACCAATGGGAAAAAGTGTAACCATTCCTTACTTAAGTTGAGTTTACCAACAAGAGACTAGTAAACTCTCTTTCCCAAAGCTGAGTTGACCAATAGGAAAGTTCAATGATAGATGTCTGAATATGTCAAGGAGTGAATGTTCATTACGAAATTTAAGTTTGAACTAAGTCAAAAAATACCAGATTGTAGTCAGATAGCTCTGAAGCACTGATTTTTGATCTTCAGTTTGGAGTTTTAAGTTAATGCACTTAATGTGGTCAATTTAAATTTGGTAGCGTGATGAATGAAGTTTTTATTTGTATAAAATGGATATATTATCACATAAACTAAAATGCAGCTTTGTTAGCTATTTTCCCAATCCACAAACATGCATACATTTAAACCAGTCAGTGTGATATAATCTATAACTATGGAACTCAGAAATGAAACTTAAGAATCTCTGAAACCTTAAACTTCTAAAGCTGGCACCCCGAAAAAACTTAAAGCTGGCACCCCCAAAAAACTTAAACTTCTAAAGCTGGCACACACACACCCCCCTCAATTTACTTGAAACCTTGTCCAATGTATGTATAGGTACTCCCAAAGTTGAAATTGACTGAAAATGATGTCATCATTAAATAAGTTTTACATGTTATTCTGAGAACACATACAAGATACATGAAAAAAATTCCATGAGAAATATTGATTTTTGTACCTGGCAGATTAATTATCACAGCTTAAAACAAGCTCCAATGATGTCAACATTAAATAAGTTTTACATGTTATTCTGAGAATACATACAAGATGGGTGAACAAAATTCCATGGGAAATATTGATTTTTGTAGCTGGCAGATTAATTATCACAGTTTAAAAGAAGCTCCAATGCTAATCTTGATGGATTTTGATGGTGAGTTTCCATAATTAGAGGCACACAGCTTTGATTCTAATTAATTACTAGGAAAGTTGACTGCAATACTGACAAAAATTTCGATGTGCACTACATTAACCCAGGATTAGGAGTGACAATAACAAAAAAAAAAAACCACAAATAGAAGCAAAATCTGACATTCAAAACTAGCTGGTATTACTTAAAACTCTGAAGATTTTATTTTTTACAATGTTAGATCATGTAAGAACAATCGACTCTGACAGTAGAAATTCTGTGAACAATGCATGCTTCATTATATTTCCGATATAAAAAAAAAGTTCCTTGAAGGGATGGTTCCTCTACTGATCAAATAGAATTTCCAGGAATAAAAGTTATGATAATTTCTTCTTTTAACATGCTGAGTGTTGAAACCATCTCCAGTGTTCTTGAATTATACAATTTTCAAATCAGCTGCTGTAGCAGCCATATTAGATGTAATATCAGTATTATTTTCAAGTATGACAAATTAGACAACATTTAAAGACTTCTGGTGAAACCCCATGCCAATATGATCATTCATTAGGAGAATTAGTGACAAGATTTTCAATATGTTCACTGTGGCAACCATACTGGTTGTCTATGCGGCACAATTTTCATTTACAATCAACTAAACATAATAAGAATTGTGTGTGTGTTTTTGAATTTTTAATGTAACTTTAACCATCTTAGTCATATTGCTATGATGTCTGCAGTGTGGCAGTTTATAGTGATGTCTTTCACTGAGGCATCATGCCACAGACATGCAGCATCATGTTCCACCCAGTCACATTCTCCTGACACCAGGTTGACCAGTCCTAACATTAACCTCTTAATGCTGAGCGCCAAGTGAGGCTGTTGCTAGTGCCATTTTTATAACTCTCTGGTATGACTCTGCTGCACTTCGAACCCACAACCTCCTGCATCCAAAGACACTCCAACTACTAAGGCCACTGGAGTGGTCCATCATAAGAAGTCTTTTGGTAAAAACATTATTTCATTTATGGAAGAATATCTATAACAAGATCTTCAAGATGGCTACCACTGTGGTCAAACTGAATGCCAGACCTGCATCATTTTCATTCAGTACAAACTAAATATCCTAAAAAGTCTTCTGGAGAAAACCCAATGTCATTACTGACTTGACCATTTAGGAGGAATAGTCACGAGATTTAAAGATTGCTGCCATGGTGGCCATATTTGAAGTCGGATCATCATCAATTTCAGTTGGGACCAACTAGATAGCATAATTTGTCTTCTGGTGAAAACCCCATATCAATATGACTTTCCATTTAGGAGGAGTAGTAATAGAAAAGTTTAAAGATGGCTGCCATTCTGGATTTCAGATCGGTATCATTTTTGTTTAGTACATACGAGATGTCATAATAAGTCTTACGGTGAAAACACAGTGTCAATATGTCTTTCCTTTGAAGGGTAGTAGCTATAAGATTTTCAAGGTGGCCACTTTGTGGCCATATTTGGTATCAAATAGGCATAATCTTTTTTGAAATACCAACTAGATGCCTTATGAAGTCTTCTGGTATAAACTCCATGCCAATATGACTTTCAGGAGAAGTAGCAATAACAAGATTTTCAAGATGACTGTTTTGGTGGGCATAATGGATATCAGATTAATACCATTTTCATTTAGGACCAGCTTTTTCTCATTTCCAACCCTAGCACTTCCCCCAATCCATTAAAAATTGAAAAAAAAAAAAAGAAAAATTACCCCCCACCAAAAGGACCTAACTACCCTAATTTTAAAAACAAGTACAACAGGAAACACATATATTTTTCTTGGCCTAAACATTAAACCTCATTATCTATAAACACTGGTAAGAATTGGAAATTCAGAAGTGTCAGCTTCCCAAAATGCTTGAAGGCTCCACTATATTTGTTGAGGAAAAAAATGTACAGAAAAATATATGGGGTGGGGAGACAACATATGTCTGTCTGATAATCTATTTGAAGCAGGAATATTCTTTTCATGTTCACCAAGTGTGTGAAATAACTTTAAGTCAAGATATTTTTGTCTTCTAACTCTGGCACATACATGGATTGCTAGGGTGAAAGAAATCACTATATCATGAAATATCAGTACACAGACTGGATTGCTTCTCAAAAGAGAAAACTGCGCAAGTACAACTGTCTGTTATCACATGCATGCACACATCTGATATGATGGAACTAATGCAAAGCAAAACTGTTTGATACAACATAATACCTAGTTTGTTTTTATCTTTTTAGTGTGCCACAAAGACTAACTTGATACTTCATGAATTCAAACTTCATCCACTGGTAACAGTTTTATATGATTTTATTGTGGCATATTAGCACCTGACAGGCTATTAAAATAAAGAATGCTCATTTGCTCAAAGAGAGATGCAAAAATACACTAATACTATGTATTCAGGCATTTTAAAAAATGGACCATTTCAAAAGTCTATAACATTATTAATGTACTATCTGCTTTTCCTTGCCATTTTATGTGTAGAGGTAATGTCTGTAAACTGAAGTACAAGAAGAACTTACTAAATTTTGGGGGGTGGGGTGGAGTATGCTGTGTAAACTTGTGTGATGACACAGGTTGAATTCAAACATGTGCATCACACCTGTAATCGCATAGGTTAGTGCTATTGCAAACTGACCCGATGCTGATATGACCATTCATTCAGGTGAAGTAGCAATAACGAAATTTTCAAGATGGCCACTGTGGCAGCCATATTGGATACCATGTTGGAACAATTTTAATTTAGGATCAACTAGATATCACAAGAAGTCTTCTAAAGTATCCATAATATAAATAAAATTTAAATATGGCCATTGTGGTCACCATAATGTTTGTTTGAGCAGGCTAATTTTAATTTAAGAACAACTGCCATAACAAGAATCTTTTAGTAAAAACCCCATTTTGATACAGCCAACCATTCACCAGGAGTAGTGCTAACAAGTTTCAATATAGCTGCAGCAGCAGCCATACTCAATATCACATTGGCACCTGTCCATTTAAGACCAACTAGACATCATAAGAAGTTATGATGTGTTCTGGTAAAAACTCCATGTTAATATTACATTTCATTTTGGTGAAGTAATAATAAGATTTTCAAGATGACTGCCATGATGTCCTTTAATTAGACATAAGACTGGCATCATTTTTGTTTGTGACCAACCAGACATCATATGATGGCTTTAAGTGAAAATCCTATGTGGATATGAGGATTCACTGAGGAGCAGCAATTACAAGATTTTCTAATTGTTCATTGTTGTGGCCATATTGAACATCACATGGAAACCATTTTCATTTAGGACTAACTAGCCATCATAGCAAGTCTTCTGGCGGAAACATTATGTCAATGTGACTTTCACTTCAGGAGCAGTGTTGACAAGACTTTCGAGATGTCTTTTAGTGAAACTCCTATGCTGATATGACCCTCTTTTGTATATTACAGTGGACAGGCCAAGGTTGTGATGAAAATGTTAATATTACAGAAATTGATATACAACTGCATCTGGCTAAAATCAATAGACCTCTCACTCCCACTGTGTGTGTGTGTGTGTGTGTGTGTGTGGAGGAAGAGTGCGAGAGAGCATATCAACATCAGATGAATTAAATGTCAACATTTTTTCTAACAAAATTTCATTTTCAAAGAAACCACTTAAGAAAATAACAAATCACTTAAGATAATTAACACTAGACTTACTCATTATATATATATCAATATGTCTTATGTGTTTTGAATGATCTTATTACATATTATGTCAATATGCCCATGTGATTTTATTTATTTTATTACATTTTATATCTTATTTATCTTGTTCATTACATTTATGTCACTATGCCTTGTTTATATTTATCTTATTCATTACATTTTATATCAATATGCCTTGTATTTTTATTTATCTTGTTCATTACATTTTATGCCAATATGCCTTATGTGTTTTTATTTACCCTATTCATTACATTTTATGTCAATATGCCTTATGTGTTTTTATTTACCCTATTCATTACATTTTATGTCAATATGCCTTATGTTTTTATTTATCATATTCGTTACATTTTATATCAATATGCCTTATGTTTTTATTTATCATATTTTTTACATTTTATGTCAATATGCTTTGTGTTCATTTATCTTATTCATTACAAGTAGTCTAAAACGCTCTATGTTTTGTGTTCATTTATCTTATTCATTACAAGTAGTCTAAAGTGCTCACCATTACAGATCATTGCCAACTCACCTCTGTCTGCATGGGTTCGAGTCTCGGGTTCGGCCAATGTGGATATGTGAGAAAGCTTGCCAGCAGCATCTCATGGGTCAGTGTTTCTTTCCGGGGTTTTCCCGGGTTCTTCCTTCACCATTTATCCTGGCTGCCATGTATAGCCTATCTTGTGCTGAAAAATGGCGTTAAACCCTGCAACAGCAACATTTTATGTCAATATGCTCATGTTTATTTATCTTATTCATTTCATGACTTATATTTTTATTTATCTAATTATTCAAATATATATTTTTTAAAAATAAAATTTCTAAAAATATTTTCCAAATCCAGCAACAGATATCATATCTGGATTTATTCTGTAATGTTCCTTTTTTCCAGATCAGCAATTTTGGCTCTGTTCTACACTACTATACAGTTACCTCCCGTGCAAACTGCACCTGTTTCCTTACTGAATCTGCTTTCAGTGGCAGCTACTGTCAATTCTAATGAATACAGTTAACAATAAAACTTCTAAATTACATGATGACATCTTGCTCATGGCATTAATAAGCTCCAAGAACTCTGCATCTCAGAATATTCATTTGAAGAAAACTATTACAGTAGTGTTGGAAACTGATCTGCCCCATCCTCACCAAGTCCATTTGTCATGGAGGCATATTTGGGGTATTTGTGTTTTGCAAATCACAGTCATGTCAGTGAGTGTTGTAGTTTCAAGTCAAGTTTATCATGCAACATGGGTGCAATTTGGCAGTCATGATAGTTTTTATTTAAGACAAATTAATGAACCATTGTTAAACAAGAGTCTCATTAAAGGAATGGTGCTCTACTGGGCAGAAAGAATTCCAGGAATTCAAGAAAATTTTTTTTTTTTAAAACTGTGGAGTGTTGAAACAATCTTTGCTATTCTTCAGCAATAACAAGAGTTTCAAATAAGCTGCTTTGGTGGACATACTGTATGTCAACTTGGCACCATTTTCATTTAGGACCAACAAGGCATAATAAATTTTCTGGTGGAAATCCCATGCTGATATGACTTGGTTTTTGAGAAGCAACAATAACAAGATTTCAAGATAGATGCCATTGTTGCCACATTTGATATCATATTGGCACCACTTCCATTTCGTACCAAGCTGACATTATAATAAGTCTTCTGGTGAGGGAACAATGTCGATATGAGAAGCCATCTAGAAATAGTGATAATATTTTCAAGAGGGCCATTGTGGCAACAATTTCAGAAGTTGGATTGGCACCATTTCCAACTATGACCAACTGATATCATAAGAAATCTTTAGTGAAAAACCTGTGTTAATATCATTAATATCACCATCCATTCAGGAGAAGCAGTGACAGTAGTTTCAAGATGACCACCATGACCACTAACATACTGGACATCAGATTTGACACATTTTTCATACTGGACCAACTAGATATTATAAGAAGCCTTTTACAGAAAAGCCCATCATGACGTGACCATCCATTCAGATGGATTAGCAATAACAAGATTTTAAGAACCACCACTGTGGTGGAAATATCTGATAAGAAATTGGCACCATTTTCATACAGGACAAATTAGACATCATAAGAAATCTTCAGGTGAAACCCCAGGTCAATTTGACCTTCAAATCAGGAGGACCGAGAACAAGATTTTTAAGATTACCTCTGTGCCAGCCATATCGGACAATATTATCAGCCACATTTTCATTTAGGGCTAACTAGACATCATAAGAAGTCTTTCAGTGAAAACCCCATATATGCCCATCCATCCAGAAGGAGTTACAATAACAAGATTTTCAGCCATCCATTCAGAAAGAGTTGCGATTACAAGATTTTCAAGATATCTACCATGAAAGCCATACTGGATATCCGATCAGCACCGTTTTCATTTAGGACCAACCAGGCCATTGGATGTGTGTAAAGTTTTATAGCAATCCTCCAATGGATGATGGACAAGAGATGATGGACCATAAGCTCTTCTAGTCTGTGACCAGCAGAGCTAAAAACCGTAACATTATCTAGTACACAGATCTAGCCTGACGCTACTGTCAATTACCAGTAATCGTCAACTTTGATCTTGGCCAACCACAGAAATACACATTCTAAGGTTTTAAGAACAATTGTCTCAACATAATGCCTGGCCTCTGAATTACCACATTTACCTTCATTTTCTATTGAATACTGATAAACCCGAAGCCACATCCCCATCTGCAGTAGCAGAGCTAAGCAAATTTTACTGACTGACTTTTACTTATAGAAAGTACTTATATAACTGACTTATAAAAATCACTTATCCTGCAGAATGGATCACTAGTCCATGATTTTAAGTACTGATCAAACAGAAAACAGATTAACTTCAATCTAATTCCATCAGTCTACATGTAATAAGAACATGTGACAGACATCAACAAGAGATGGTGTTCTTTTTACCTTTTGATTCACCAATTACAACCTTTATATTCTGAAGGTGACAAATGGTATCCAGATGCTTTTTGTTACTAATAATAGCTCTCTATTACACCAAATACAATTCTTCATCTGATAGGTTACTAACAATAAGTGGACAAGAATTCCCAAGCTAACACAAACTTTTACTTGTGCCTGTCAGATCTCCATTACTGCTGAGATCTTTATTTTAATCCAATTGGATTCCTTTGTTTTTATACAATATTCAGCTTTTCTTTAAATAAATAAAAAGTTAGGATCTCAGCACTGTTTGGCACATATAAACATAATCTTTCTCATCTCTTCTGTGAATATATGCACTCAATACCTAATACTATTATTAGAAATATGGTACCATATAAACTCGCACACAAGTCGGATCTAACCGCAAATTCTATAGGCCCAAATCTGACATCGCATAAACTGCAGGTAAATCTGGGTCTGTGCAGTTAACAGTAGAACAAACAACACAGTCCCTGCTGGTGCATTATGTGACTGCAGATCAGGGTATATTTTGTTTGCAGTTGGCCCTGATCTATAAGTGAATATATACAGTATACTGAAATGCTGTCAAAGGAATACAGAACACATCTGTTGATCAATGATGCCAAGGAGATATGCCTTTGGAGGCTGCCACTGCATACTGTTTTTAATGCCAAGTTAATGTAGTTTTAGCAAAAGATCTACTTAACCTGCAGATTTTGTAACTTTTTTTATTTCCAAAGCATTTAAAATTTCTAATGAATAATTATCAGGTAAGGTAGAATTACCATAGCCATGGGTTTGCTGTTTACTGCTTCTGAATACAGTACCAGGTCAGAAGCGATTAGCCACTTGCACTGACATCACAGGTAGAAAACTAGCGTCACTGCTACTTCTAAATATATAAATATGAAAGAATATGGTACTTAAACAGCTTGCATTTGGCAACTGATAACTTCATTCTTATCATGACTTGTAATCACATTGGCATGTTCTCATAAAGTCTTCTGATGTAAGATTGAGAGATCTGATTAGCTGGTTTTAAAGGCACTTTAAACACATTATTGGCTATATCATGCCAAGGTGATGGGAGCTAAGTGTCTTTCCCAAGGACTTGCTGAGGAAGCTGATTTGGGCTGGTCCGGGTGTGTATCAAACCATGACTAATCTTGAGTAAGCCAAGACCAAAACATCCAAAATAACACATGTGATCAGACCTGGATTTAACAACATAGAGTGTTTTTTCATGCAAGGATTTAAATGTTTGCGTATGTATTCTTAAATATACCAAGGTCTGGGATCTAAGATGACCTGGATATGGATTTAGAGCTTTATCATTTCCCAGAATTATTTATCTACTTCTACTTGAACACAGTACTCAGTCAAACGTGAATACCGTATCTACTTCCTTATAAGATGAGTCCAACTACAACATATACAGACCACTCCAGTGGCCTGCTAGTTAGAGTGTCTGCCTCAGATGCAGGAGTTCGAGGGTTCAAACTCCGGCCGAGTCATACCAAAGACTTATTTAAACAAAATGGTACTAACAGCTGCCTCACTAGGTGGTCAGCATTAAGAGGTTAGTTTTAGGACTGGTTGGCCTGGTGTCAGGATAATGTGACTGGGTGGGACATCATGCTGAATGTCTGTGGCATGATGCCCCAGTGCTAGACATCACAATAAGCTGTCACAATGCAGACATTGTAGCGATATGACTGAAATTTGTTTAAAGCTACATTAAAAATCCAAATCACACACACACACACACACAGACACACACACACACAGACACACACACAGACACACACACACACAAAATGTACAATCTGCCATTGCATAATGCACCAGCAGATCTGATCTGTGCAGTTTGTTAAGATTAATCAGTCAAACAAACAGCATGGACTCTGATCTGCAGGTACATTATGCTTCATCAGATCAGGATCTTTGTTGTTTACAATTTGACTTGACCTATATGTGAGTATATAAGGTAACCCTTTTGCTGCCCTGATAGGCAGAAAGAAATGTCACTGTTATATCTAAACAATCTGTCGATATCAATACGGAAGAAAATAGTACTTAAAAGGTCTTGGTAACTGTGACCTTGACTCTTGTCACAGCTTGTAATTGCTTGATAACTGAGTCATAAAATCCTCTGGTACAAGAGAGACTGACAGAGACCAAAATTGTCATGAATACCATGAATGTGATCAGACATTGATTTAATTTCATATACTTCTTCATGCTAGGATTTATTTGTTTGCCCATATATTCATAACAATATTGAGGTCCTGAGTCTGTAATGACCAGGGTTGGGATTCAGTGTTTGATTATGTTTTCACTGTTTTGCCCACCTAGAAATATGGACCAGTCAATTATCCTCCTGACAGGTCCTCATTTGCAATAACTGGCCACAAATTTTCATAAAAGAATCTGATATGCTTGTTAAGAGTTAATGCTGCCACAACTGGGTCAAATTTCCAACATCACTGTACCCACAAAATATTACCAATATAATCCTGAATGGCAAATGTGTGCTGCCAAATCCAGACACTCTGGCTGCCTTTCTTCTTTGTGGTTTTCACCAAACATAAATTCGTAATTTTTGTCCAAAAACAACTGCATTAATACTGATCACTGGTTTTCACTTGTTTACTCTTATGCCATGAAACAATGATATATTAATGTCCTGAGAAATTTTATTTAGTTTCCTAAATGTTTCTCCTAAATCCTAAACACTCTTATTTTCTTTCAATAATTCTTTCATAAATATCAGCACCAACATACTCAGTGAAAGCTATGGCCAGGTCCAACAAACAATGTCATCAATTGTCAGTATATGATAACATCTTTTGCTCGTCATTTTTGCTCTCCCTACTTGTTTGTGATTCAGGCCGCTCCAGTGGCTTAGTGGTTAGAACATCCTCCTTGGATGCGAGAGGTCATGTGTTCGAACTCCAGCTGAGTCATACCAAAGACTTATAAAATTGGTACTAACAGCTGCCTCACTAGATGCTCAGCATTAAAAGGTTAGTGGTGGTTGGCCTGGTGTCAGGATCATGTGACTACATGTCTGGGATGATGTCACAGTGCTAGACATTGCTATAAACTGCCACACTGCAGACATCGTAGTGATATGACTGAAAATTGTTAAAGCTATGTTAAAAATCCACACACACACACACAGAGTTGGTCATTTTTTTTATGGACTCCTTTTTGCTAAACTTTTCCAAAATTTTTAAATAGAAGAATGTGATATTCCACTAATTTAAAAAATATATTTACACATAAAAATATTCTTGTTCAAATTAACTATCATCTGCTACAGACAGTCTGTCAGTTTCCTACTATAAGGTGACCTGTTAAATCAGTGGTTCCCAAACTCCCAAGTTGCAACCCGAATCAGGGTCACAAGGATATTCTGGATGGTTGCCAGGATTTTTTTTTTGAGGGTGGCAAAAGTTATCAAAATGTGGAAACGAAATTGTGCAGCTCATAAAAGCTATTTTTTAGGGTCATGGCCAAAAAAAGGTTGGGAACCACTGTTACATCTTCACATCACACCACCAAGGAGGTCTAAAAATAGCATTTGCTACAAATTTAGAATTTCAGGCTACAGTCTAGATGTTCATTACTACATGTACATATAAAATAATATCAAGCTTACAGAGTAATTCCTATCCTTGCACTTACAATCTGAAATGGGACCCTGGCTGTCCCAGTTATCTTAGGTGCTCACCATTGCAGATCACTGATATCTCACCTCTGTCTGTGGGTTTGCATCTCACGCCTGGCTGACATGAATATGTGAAAAAGAATGCCAGTAGCTTCCCTTGGGTTGGTGGTTCTTCCCAGGGTTTTCCCAGGTTCTTCCTCCATCATCTATACCAACCACCTTGTATAAGCATTTCATGTAATAAAAAAACTGCGATAAGCCCAAATGAAGAAGATTGACCATTTGAAATCATATTCCACTAAATGAAAGAGACTTCTCATTCTCAGGTGGCTATTAACTTTTGACCTGGCACAGTACATTGTCCTGAATGGTACCAGCATCTCTGAAAGCCAAGTTACTGAACACTGATGATAGACAGGTATTCTATTGAAAGTGTTCATCTTTGCTAGCATCACTTATTTGTTAAAGCAACTAATTGCTATAGGGTTTGAGTTCAACCGCATGTGCAGTTTTCGGTACAAATAAGAACATGCTGCCCACTTATAATTCATATGGCTGCTGTCTAGTTAAAAAATGTCCCTCCAAAACACTAAATTTTAGTTGCAAATGAGACAATTTAAGACCATCTTACTTTCAACATGGAGTACTGTGAAGATATATTGGTAAACATCTTCCCTATTTTCAATCCAATGTATTTCCTCCAGTTATCTCAGGTTTTAGTGTCAGCTGAAAGAATGTGCTGGGACCAGTCTATTCTGTTTATCAGCTCTTTTTGCATGGAAAAAGTCTTAGTTTCAGGGTCATTCAGTGGCTTATTAACTTTACTATAAGACAGCACAAGAAAGAATCACTCATTAGTTTTCCTATTTTTAAAAGAGCCTGCAATCAGATTTATTCAAGAAAGCACCATCATAATCATGACAAATTTCTTCACACTCCATGCAGCACCTGCTATTTCATGATATATCAATTCCTGACAGCTGTTTTAACCCCTTATCAACATAAAGATTTTAAAGATGGCTGCTACTGTGGCCAATTCTAACTGTCAGATCAGAACCATGTTCATTTAAGACCAACTGGATATTGTAAGTAGACTTCAAGTGAAAATCCCATGACAATACTGTCTCCGTTCAGGAGGGGTAGTGACACCAAGATTTAAAAAATGGCTCATATGATAGCCATACTGGATGTCAGATTGACACAATTTTTATTGAAGACCAAATCAGGGATCATAATAAGTGCATTAGTGAAAACCCCATGTTGACATGACCATCCATTCATCAGGAACAGCAATAACAAGATTTTCAAGATGGCTGCTGTGGTGGCCATACTGGATGTCTGAGTGGAAGTTTTTTAATTAAAATCAAAGTCTAATGAAAATCCCATGATAATTTGACTCTCTGTTCTGAAGAAATAGTGATAAGATGTTCAAAATGGCTGCCTGATGGCCATATTAGATGGGAGATCAGCATCATTTACATTTGGGATCAACTAGACATCATAGAAGTATTCTAGTGAAAACCCCATGATGATATGAACATCCATTCAGGTTAGAGTAGCGATAACAAGGTTTTCAAGATAGCTGGTGGATGTCTTATCTGCACCATTTTCATTCAGAAGACCAAACAAACCTTGGGATGAATGTACATGTCAAGATTCCATGGCATCCTCCACATAGTTTAGGAGGTGCAGCAATAACAAACCTGTGCTAGAGGATGGATGTCAGACAACAGAATGACAGCAACCCATCCATAAGCTCTTCTGGTCTATGATCAGTAAAGCTAACAACCAGACTATAAATGGCAGCTCAAATGTCTCACTTTGTAATGTTATCTGCATATTGTGACATCTGCTGCATGCCATGTTGTAGGTATCTTAAAACCTCATTAGCTACAAGCCCCATCTTTGCAAATAAAGAATCCCTGACATTTTCCTCTCATGTATTAAGTAAAATCTTCCCATTCTGTACTAAAACCATGAAACAGAAAATATCACTGAAATTGCAAAATGAACTGAGTATAATGCACAGCATACAGTTTGCTCCAGATAACATTTTAGCACCAAATTTACAGCCTTCTGCTAGTGGTGTTATCTTTCCAACAGGAGGCAACTGTAAGGAATATACAATTTCTTGTGTCAAGAGGAAGTAGAGCCAAATGAAGGGCAGGGGTTGGGGTAGGCAATAAATGTCTTGTTTTCACTTTGTAATCTGTTCAACACTTTCTTTATGTATTTCAAAGAAAGATGGAACAACCAAGCACACAGTAAAGTTGACCATGAACACCTAAATTTAAACAAAATCATCAATATTTGAGCAATTACTTGTAAAGAAAAGCACCTGACCAAGATTTTGGTCTAAAACGTGTTAGTATTCATAATGTCACATGGGCTTACCGTTTGTGTGGTTTTTCATCAAGAGACTCTGCCACAAATGTCTTCAGTTCATAGTCCACACCGCAGGGCTGAAGAAAAAAGATCATGAAAGGTACAATTATCCATTTGCCTATCTATTTTGATGTCTCTATCAGTCTGTCTGTAATAATGTATGTGTGATTTGTGCCATTGTTATTCATGAATCACACAAAAATGCAGAAATACCTAGGCTTATTTCAGGGTCTATGCTAGAGGATGTTTCAGGTGAAATAGTCACACCTTTGTCTCTGATTTCACCCAAGCACACTGAAAAATTCAGATGTCTTTGCCTTTTCTTGAGATAACATTAATGTCTTTGGCTGTCTGCAATGCCCCTTCCCTCTCCCAATCCCCTTCAGACACAATAGTCCTCAGATAAAAGGGATCCCCACCACCTTCTAGGAAGTTTACAAGAATGCATCCACATGGAATTCAAACAATGTCCCTGCCCAGAAAAATTTCTAATTTTATACAGTTTTAATTGGACAAATGCCCCATTCAAACAATCAAAAACCACTGAAAGCAAGACCCATTTGAAGGGAATGATGCTGTACTGGTTAAAAAGAATTTCCAGGAATTCAAAATAAGACCATTTCTTCCTTTTAACTGGTGAGCATTTAAACCATCTCTGATATTCTTCAGTGATAACAAGATTTTGAAATTAGTTGCGGTGGAACACATATTGGACACCAGCTTGACACCATTTCATTTAGGATCAAGAAGACATTATTAGAAGTCATTTGGTGAAAACCCCAAGTGATAATGATCATCTGCAAGTAGTAAAAGCAATATTTTCAAGACTTTTGCTGTGGCAGCCATAATGGATGTATAACTGGCATCATTTTAATTTAGGACAAACTATGAATCATAAGAAAAGTTTATTCCTGTAAATGCCATTTTGATCTAGCCATTTTGATATAGCCATCCATTTGGAGAGGAGTAGAGATAACATTTTCGGGATATGAATTTCAATTCAGGAGGAGTAACAATAACAAAATTTATAGATGGCAGATGTGGCAATAATACTGGACATCGGATCATCACCATTTTCATTTATGACTAACAATACATCATAAGAGGTTATCTAGTGAAAACCCAACATCAATATGACTGTTCAAGCAAAGATTTTTTTAGATGGCTGCCATGGTGGCCATGTCAGATATCAGACAGACATCATTTCAATCAGGATCAACTAGACCCCATAAGAAGTCTTTTAGTGAAATCCCATGTTGATATCACCTTCTGCTCAGGAGATGTAGGGATAACAAGATTTCAAAATGGCCACTGTAATGGATGTCCAAGCAGAAGCATTTTCATCCAGGACAAACTAGATCATCAGATGAATGTGTCTGTTGAGTCTGAAGGCAATCCTCCAAGTAATTAAGGCCGAGTAGTAACAAAAGACTCGTGCCAAAGGGTGGCTGGATGACAGACAACGTACAACAGACCATCCCATAAGCTCTTCTGGCCTATGACAAGTGGAGCTAACCAAAAGCCAAGAGCTCACAATGAGAATTGTTCCAAATTACTGCAACTGTATTGCAAGTTTCTGCAATACTAAACTCAATTGACAGCATGTCTATATTTTGCAATAACAATACAGTTGGTGAGCATAAGCCACATATTACAGTTTGTACAAGTTAATATATTTCATCACTGTAAGTTCTGAATATTTCTTCTTGAGCCAGAAACTTGAGAACAGCAGCATCAACTACAGATAAAATTAATTTGAAATAAACCAGTTTTAAAGAAAATTTCGTATCAACCCCAGCATTTCTCTTACTGGTACCAAATACATCACAGCTCTTACTGGTACAAAATAAATCACTGCTCCTACCGTAACTACATGTATCACTGCTGTTTCTGGTACAACAGATATCACTGCTCTTACTGGTACTACATAAATCACTGCTCTTACTGGTACAACATATATCACTGCTCTTACTGGTACTACATAAATCACTGCTCTTACTGGTACAATATATATCACTGCTCTTACTGGTACTACATAAATCACTGCTCTTACTGGTACTGCATAAATCACTGCTCTTACTGGTACAACATATATCACTGCTCTTACTGGTACTACATAAATCACTGCTCTTACTAGTAGTACATATATTGCTGCTCTTATTGGTACTAAATAAATAACTGCTCTTATTGGTACTACATAAATCACTGCTCTTATCTGTACTAAATAAATAACTGCTCTTATTGGTACTACATAAATCACTGCTCTTACCAGTACTACATATATCACTGCTCTTACTGGTACTACATAAATAAATGCTCTTACTGGTTCTACATAAATCACTGCTTGCACCTTTACTACATAAATCACTGCTTGTACCTTTACTACATAAATCACTGCTCTTACTGGTACTACATAAATCACTGCTCTTACAGGTACTATATATATCACTGCATCAGACATGAAATACCTATTATTTAATATAAAACAAGTATGCAATTAACAGATATTAATTACCATCTATACAACCGTATAAGTCAATTCCAACTGTAAATTGCATAGACTCATATCTGCCATTGTATAATGTGCTGGCAGATCTGGATCTATGCAGCTTGTTTGGAGTAATCAGTAGAACAAACAGCAGACTGATCGGCTCACACTTTATGTAATGGTAGATCAGCATGACAGGCTATACATGGTGACCAGTATATTTGGTGGAGGGAAAACCCGGCCAGACCTTGGGAAAAACCACTATCCACAGGAAGCTACTTGCAAGCTTTTCTCACATATCCAGACCTGCCAATCCTGATAAGACCGTCTCAGTAAGGCAGTTGATTTTTTTCCCGTAAGTTTGAACAGTTTTCAATAAGGTGTAACAAAATATCATAAAACTGCTATTGTAAAACTGGAAAATGTATTTAAAAGTTTGGTATTCGAAACAAGCAGTGATGGTAAACATTATGTTCAACTGAAAGGTTTGTAAAGAAAACGTAGACCTTATTTACCACAAGTACAGTTACACAACTTCAGTTCTAAACCTTATGCAACTTAATGGCTTGTTGCTATTTCTCAACTTGATGTAAATCTTGGAATTTTTTTTTCCATTTCACATAATGACGGCAATCATATCTCCCACTATGAGACATACTCAAATTGACACGTGATGTCCAATAAATGTAATTGTGTCCCTTCCTGCTTTTATCCACAAAAATCTGAACATTCCTTTTAATTCTTTTGTGCTGATTATTAGCACGTTTTAAGAGGCTTTATTTTAATTTCATATTCAACATGCATTGCTTGCTGCACGGCATTTAAAATAATTCTATAATCAACAGTTGGATCATGCAGATGCTTCACATGAAAAAAAATTGTGCACTTTAAAGCATCTGAGGCCCTGCTGTAAAGTTAGTCTGGTTCCCTGACTAATTCCACTAATTCTAATATGAAACCCAGATTCAAATCAAACATGGATGAAACAATTATCCCGAATTTTCGGTAACAATCTTTTTTTTCTGTAGTTTTTGCTTTCATTCCATAAGTCCATACCTTATGGACCATTTTCATAAGACTTACAGCAAAATCTTATGGGTTGGCAGGTCTGCATATCCATGCTGGCCTAGCCATGACTAGCACCCATGCAGACAGATATGAGATGTGTGTCTGTAAGGGCAAGCATCTTAAACCACTTGACCACCAAATGTATATTGCAAAAATCTATGGAATGTCAGAGCTGTCTTAAGATGGTAACTTTTACTATATGATATGGAAACCTCTTTATATGATGTGCTTTTGTATTTATATGATGTTGTTTTGTTTACATCAGGATAATTATTTTCAACTAAACAAAATGATAATTTTCAACAAATATAACGGATTTAATAAATTCTTTTTTTCTCTAAACAATAGAGCAAGATGAATATTTTTGGAAGCTATTCAAGTGCATTCTTTTTCACTATAATACCCAGACCCCTCCTTCAAAAATTAAACAGTCTGTTCTTAATAGGGAAAACACTTTTCCACTGGTTGCCTTGATCTACAGTAAGAGTAACGATATAAAATTTCCAATTGCAACTTCTGCAAATAATTTGGCAACCAAATACATTACAGACAGGAACTGATTTTTTATTTATATTTTTCTTGCTGTCGTGTTTGTAATATCAAGATCCAAGTCATCACCAAAATTATGAGAGATTTAGTTATATCACCAACCTCTCTAAACTCTGTCTGGAATTAAATCTAAAGACAATAAAAAAATGCTTGCTATCAAAAGTTTAGGTACTGTGGTTATCAGTAATATACCATATATACTTGCTTATAAGACCAGTCCAACTGCAAGGTGCACGGACCCAGATCTGACACTGCACAATGCACTAGCACATCTGGGTCTTTGCAGTTTGATAGGTGTAATCAGTAGAACTAATGGCATAGACCCTGATCTGCAGATACATTATGCTATGGCAGATCACGATCTTTGTTGTTTGCAGTTTGACTCAACTTATAAATGAATAAATATGGTACTCCAAGAAAGACCTGCCAACAAAATGGATGATGAGCAATCTTCAAAAATGAGAAAAATAGGCATTTCATTTATCATTATAGCCTACAAGTAAAATGATTGATTAGTATTTTTAAGGCACTTTTAACACACTAGAGGCAATAAGATATAAAGGATACAGTAGTTAAGTGCCCTTCCCAAGAATACACCCACGCAGCCAACCTAGGCTGACCTGGTTGGGTAATGAACCTGTGACCCTTGGGCTATGAGTTCAATCCTCTACCAACTGAGCTACTGTAGCTCTACCACCTCCAGATATCAAAAGGATGATTGTGATGAAATTTCTATTACTGGCATAAAATGCTTGGAATGAATGACAAATGCTTATGGATTACCATATATACTCAGTTATAAATGGGGTTTATTGCAAACTGCATAGACTCTGATCCACCACTGCATAATGTGTCAACAGATCAGGGTCAATGTTGTTTGTTTTACTAATTAATCCTAAATGCATAGTCCCAGATCTGCTTGCACATTATGCAGTTTGGAGTTGGACCCAACTTCTAAGTATATATGGTAGAAGGTAATCACATTCAATGCATCAAGACTATGTTTGTAAAGTCAACAATCATTTTGAATAGACTGTAAATTCTCCACATTTACTTAATTCCCTGATAACTGACACTTTATAATGTAGGCTTGCTTGGAATTAAACCACTTACAGTCATTAATTTAACAATGTCATTAGTATCTATTTTTGAAGTTCCATGACAAATTTAGAAATTACTTCCTGCTGGATTGACTGCAAATACTCCACGTTTATTAATAACCATGTCTGTTCAAATTTTATGTATGATTTAGACTTAGTTTGAAAAAAAAATTACAGCCATTATATATAGTGATTAAAATCTTAAAATGCACACTCTACCTCTATTTCTTAAATTTCATGACCAATTCAGTAAATGGGTCTGAACCCACAGATGTCAAATTATCCAATTATGCTCCTTTGATTACAAATATATAGTTGTGTGAAGTGTAGGGATGGCATGTATGAGTGAAATTTGTATAAACTTACAAAAAAATCCCCCAACACAATATTAAACACAAATTGTTATCACATGTTTTATACAGATCCTGCTAACTGATTTTCAAGGACTTTTCAAGAAATATATAAGGGCTACCAATAGTTTTCAAGGAGTATTTATTCTTATGGAAACTGAACTTTTTCCATGTTACTTTGTTTATTACTGCATAAATTGGTACAAAATTAGAAGAAAATACACAAAACTACTAACTAGCAGGCAATTACAGGACATGGATGATACTCTGTTTGGGATCTAGCAATGTTTTGTGTCATTTGAGCCAACCAATTTCATCCCATATTATTTATTCATTCAGTCGAAAATACATAAATAAAAACAAGAGTTGTTCCTAAGGGACTGATGCTCTTATGACTACAAAAATACAGTTTCTTCCTATTAACTGATAAGTGTTGAAACCTTCTTTGATATTATCCATGGATAACAAGATATTAAAAATTAACAAATGTAGTGAATATTCTGTGTTACAATTTGGCACCCTTTTAATTTAGAACCAACAAAGCATCATAAGAAGTCTTCTGGTGGGCATACTGCATCTCAACTTGGGACCCTTTTTATTTAGAACCAACAAGGCATCACAAGAAACCTTCGGGTGGACATAGTAGGTGTCAACTTGGCACCCTTTTCATTGAGAACCAACAGGGCATCATAAGAAGTCTCCTGGTGTACATACTGAGTGTCGATTTGGCACCAGTTTCATTTAGAACCAACAAGGCATCATAAGAAGACTTCTGATGGACATACTGCATTTCAACTTAGGTACCCTTTTCATTCAGAACTAACAAGGCATCTTAAGAAGTCTTCTGGTGGAAACCCCATGATGATATTGCTTTTCATACTAAAGAAGCAATGATAACAAGATTTTCAAGATGGAGGCTAAGAGGGCCATATTTGATATCAGATTGGCACCATTTCTATTTAGCACCAGACAGACATCAAAAAGAGTCTTATGGTGAAATGTCGATATATTTTTACGTAGCAATGAGGTGTGATCAGGGCTGGTGTTTTCTCTCATACAAGTAAATATTTATATGCTTTCACAAAACATCAATAGCGAGTCAAAGTTTTAAAGTATGTATCTCCTATAATTGGGATTTCATTATATCAGTACGTGTTCTTAAAGCCTGGGTTTGATATTAATATCAATGAATTTTAAGCAGTTTCAAGAGAATTAGCTGGCCACTTCCTCTGATGAACTTTAAAAAGCTGCAGTGGCTCAGATGTTAGCATGCTTAACTCATGACCAAAGGGTGTGGGTTTAAATTCAACAATCAAATCATTATTCATTACAATTTCTCTGGCATGACACTGAACTCCTATTACCATGGCAACAAAAAACATACTTGTGCTGCTGTGCCATAAAACAACAAACTAAAAACCAAACTGATTAAGTTTCAGTTTTATGGGGGTTAATTTCAGCATAAAATTAAAATGTTGATCCAAACACTTATTTCAGTTTACAGATAATGGAGGTTTCAGCTTAACAAGTGAAAATCTATTGGAATTATGTTAGGAAAACTTCAGGAACAGAAACATGATTCAGTTGCCAGGGGTATTTTATTTACAGAGGTTTTGGTCTGAGAAGTCTCAGTGTACTACTTCAAAGCCATCTCAATTTGTTAATTTGTGCTTTTATTTAACAGAATGGGAGATTTTTGTAATATGATAAACAGATCTCAAATATGTGCTCATTAAAAATAAAATTTATCAAAACACATTGAATAATTATAATCAAAGCTTGCCACAGTTTGTAAAGAAGGACATTATTAAACTCAATGCATATAGTTTATTTTGAATATAAGATCCTAAATTGATCATTTTAGGGTTTGGTTATATGAGTAAATCCCACCTAAGGAAAACTTGTATAAGATCCTAAATTGATTGTTTTAGGGTTTGGTTATGTGAGTAAATCCCACTTATGGAAAACTCATATAAGATCCTAAAGTGATCGTTTTAGGGTTTGGTTATGTGAGTAAATCCCACTTATGGAAAACTCATATAAGATCCTAATGTGATCGTTTTAGAGTTTAGTTATATGAGTAAATCCCACTTATGGAAAACTCATATAAGATCCTAAATTGATCGTTTTAGGGTTTGGTTATGTGAGTAAATCCCACTTACGGAAAACTCATATAAGATCCTAAATTGATCGTTTTAGGGTTTAGTTATATGAGTAAATCCCACTTACGGAAAACTCAGATTTAAACGATTTTCAGATACTGACTAGAGTCTTCATGTACAATATGATCTACATATTCCGGTTGTGGCCAAAATTCACTTTAATTCAAAACAAGAATTCCATTTTTGAAAAACGTGTCCCCGCATTTTTCCTTAACCTACATGGCAAAATTTGAACCTCCCCGATAGGTTTCTGAGGGTAGGGACTGCCATAAGGGGAAATTTCATTGGCTTCATTGGTTAAAGAATAGTGGTCTCAACAGTTTTCAAGCTAGGATCCAGTCCCTCAAAGTGGTAAAAAGGATCTCAGGGCCATTGTTAATTTTATGTCATGGCCAGTAAGTGTCTATACTGTTATTGGATGTGGATCTCAAAAGTTTCAACGTTATGACCCAGGAGTTCTATGGGATGGGATGAACCACAGGATCAAAGTCAGCTGCATGTATGAATTCATCTTTTCATGCTCAGAAAGTGTATATATGGTTGCAGGGTGAGGATTTCAATCATTTCTCTGTTATGACACATAGGCAATGTTCTTGAGGCAGGAGTGGGGTGGCAATCAGGAAAATACTGGTGCATCACCCATGGGATCCCAAGGTGATACATGCTGACACTTAAGTCACTGATTACATATGACATTTCTCAAATCTGTTTTACAGTTAACTTAGGACTTACTTGAAATTTATGTAAAATCACCCTCCTCTTCTAGCCCCACCCTTTAAGGTATGATCAAAATGGTGTAGGACCATATGCACATACAAGCTTATGTATGGACAGACCATTATCACAATATGCCCCTGCTTTCAAAGAAGTTACGGGGGACAAAAAAAAATCATTTGTTCCTTGATGTTTGATTAAAACAATTCCTAATGTATTATCTTGACCTTCTTGAGTTTGCTATTACACACAACACAAAACTTCTACTCATGGATCTTTGTTGTCTTACCTTCCCAGTGTCCCCTGGGGCTGGCTGTAGCGTGACTGAGGCTGGAGCATTGTGTGGTAACTGTAATGATTCAAATAAAAAAATTCCTAAGACATAATTAGAAAGGGCACATTGAAATACCATGAAGACAAGTGTCTCAAAACGAAATTCAGTTTATGTATTTTCTTTTGTGCACATTTTTTTTACATCAACTAAAGCTCTTCCTCATTATAATAAAGCAATCTGGGTTCATCACCAGTGAACAGCATTATACAGAGTACTGCAATATACACCACTCCCTCAATAACTGGTGCCCTTATAACTTGCAAACCCACTTATAACACGGTGTCAGTTGTGGATCCCATTTTTCTTGCTAGAAAGTACCAATAATTTGAACCCTATTTTTGAACATGAAGAAACTTGTGATCAAAATTGGTAAATGAAACCTTCATATATTGCTCGTTTTATCGTCAAAAATGACTGATATGACTTGGAAATTTTAATCAACATTTTTAAATTATCGACTTTTAATAAGAAGTCATGTATTTTGTTAAAATTTCTTTCCAAACTACATTCTTGGTACACTGTAAATAACAGTATGCAACAAAATTCTGATCAGTGAAAATGGCTCTAACACCTACTTGAGGCAGCACTATAATAAATAAATACCAATTAATTAATTTTTTTTATCAAGTGAAATACATGTTTTGTTATATCTTTTAGTTAGGTTTAAGTGTAATGATCATAAATACCATGTTCAAATGTGAAATATGTCAATCTATCACAACAGCTATGACCAGCTGTGAGAACTAAGTGCCAACGATGTTTTGGGTATTTGTTGCAATCATATTGGTTTTTGTTGTATTGTTGCACTGAATTAAAAGCTTACCATGTTAATTAGTCTTTTGTATCAAATAAAGTGGGTGAAATAAATGAAATGTTAAAAGGCATGCAAATCCAACCTGCCTAAGAGCTAACGGTCCTGGTAGAGTGACAGGAAATTGAACACTGTTACAAATTTTTTTGTGAACCTAATATAATCAAACTACTTTAAATTAGCATACTCATTTACAACTGTGATCAAAAAACAGCAAGACAACCTAACAAAATGAGTATTTGATGACATAACATCCTGTTTCACAGACACATTTTATTAATGAGAAGCTAGTTTCAGAGTTTGTAGTTAATTTGTAATTATTGAATTAGCACTCGGAGATTTCCTTACGGATGAAAAGTTTCACTATCACTTGCAATGAAATCATTGCATCAATATTTTACTAATAAAACAATAAAAAAAGGACTTTAGAAGATGATGGCTGTTTCGTGAACTAAGTGTTCAGTTTTGTTTTTGTGTGTGTATTTTGGTTTTTTGGGGGAGGGGGTTTAATAAAAGGATTCTTGTTTGATTGTGAATTTGAATCAATAAGTAGTCTGAATCCCAGATTATAGAATGCTCCTTGCGTTGCATTCCGCTTTCGTAGAGAGCAAAGCAGGGAGTATACAGATCAGGGAACCAGACTACTCAACAACAACATAAAGCAGTGATGTAATACACAGCGTTTTCACGTACACATGACGGTTGTTGAAACCAGTTGGAATATTATTAACGATCTCTCAGTGGTGGAGCATCTTGAAAATAAAGGTCTTTTTTAAAAAATTCTTTTACATAAAAACAAATCACTTTGTTAGAAAAAGTGCTTTTTTGAAAATTATTCCCAATGCGGCTTTAAATGAATATTCAACCATTAAAAACCAGTTTGCCCCCCCCCCTTGCAGTTTTTTCTATGTCCAGCAAGGATGGTATCTTTTCATATTGTTATTGAGGTCCCTCGATAACTCGTGCCCTCACTTATAGTGCAGTCAATGTTTTTAGACCCCCGTTGTACGCGAGTTATTGAGGGAGAGGTGTATACAGAGTCATGATATATTGCGTAGCATAATACATGTATATGGAACCGTGGTGTGGTGGACACTATCATGAATTTGTTAAATAACGGTGGGCTTTTGGTTTTTTTTTTTTAAGGATATGATATAAGAATAAGTTTTACCTATTTTCTTTTAACCCTTATTGTTATACATTGGTATGACTTTTGTAATGGGGTCCATAGCAGTGCCGCATTAATATCCGGAATCACACCATAACATCCTTTATGTATGCACTGTGCATTCTAGACTGTACTGACCGATGGGCTTCTCTGCTCCCGACTTTGAGCTTTTAACACTACAAGCAGGAGGTTCCTTACTGGCCCTGGCAACCAATTTGTTAATGATTTTCAAAATAAAAAAATGGAGAAGAAAACTGTGCTTTATTAGGATCACTATGACCTTGTTTTTAAGATCTCTGGCCTAGCACCTGTAGTGTATTTCTATTATACTGGCAGGCTATCTTCAAAGTTTGGTGCCATTATGTGGTGCATAATTATATGTTTTTGCAGAAATCCTTTCCCTCGTTTGTGACATAGTGACCTTTGCCTTGGATGTTTCGATTCCAAAATCAACATGTTTTTTATTGCCCTAAGTGCAAGTCACCCACAAAGACTGGTCAATATGGCCTAGAACTAAATTTACTCTGTGAAAACCATTCTGTTCTTATTTGACTTGAAATGACTGTGACCTTTGACAGTCTGATGCCAAATCTACAACTGTCTTCTCAGCCTGAGGTGCACACAATCCACAAAGTCTGGTCAGCGAATTTAGTCTACAACAAAATAAATGTGGAAATCACCTTTCTTCTTAGAGTCATTGTGATCTAAACTGTGGTTCTCAAACTTTTTTTCCTCACAGACGACTTGAAGATTGTGGAGGGTCTCTGCAGACAACATAATGATCTTTCCTAATGTTGACTGTGCTGTTAGGTGTTATTGCAGCCTTTCTGCCGATGGAGATCACGGACCACCAAAGGTTAGTGTACCACAGTTTGAGAACCTGATTCTAGACCTTCAAAGTCTGAACCAGAACTAACACCTTTTTTTCTTAATACATGTTCAAGTCATTAGAAAGACTGGTCAAGGTATGTTATCTACAATATACCAATTTTTGTTTACTCATTTATTTTTGAGCTCATGGGCAGTTTCACACAAAATGCAAATATTCTTTTGCAATGAAACCAGACAGGTTTCACCATTTACAATTTTGCCAAAGTTTGTTTTGTTCATTTCTTTTTTAATGCAAATCATTTCACAAAACAATAAAATATGATACAATCCAAGATAATATGTGGTTTGTTTGTTGCTCCATCTTTCTCTACCCATACTGTGATAAAATTAGATTTTAAAAGAAATTCATGTGATTCAATTACATAGGGTGACAAGCAAATTCAGTTAATTTTTGTCCCTTAGCACAATGAAATCATCCTAATTTCAAGAGGCTATAAAATTGCTGAGTGGAAAGAAAATATAGCAAAAAGCTTAAAATATCATGCCATAGCCATGAGCTCAAAGATAGCACCCCGAATGTGGTATATAACATACTTTCTAGCGATGGCATATAAGCATACCAAGTTTATTTCCTTAATCTCAAACAATTTAAAAGTTATGAAACAGACAGGAAAGTGTAATGAAGACATAATATATTAAACTGTAACCTTGACCTTGAAGATTCAGTGGCCTAGTGGTTAGAGCATCCACATCAGATATGTGAAGTCATGGGTTTGAACTCCAGCTGAGTCTTACAAATGACTTATAAAATCGGTACTAGCTGCTGCCTCAATTGGTGCTAAGCATTAAGAGGTCAGTGTTAGGATTGGTTGGCCTGGTGTCAGGATAATGTGATTGGGTGGGACATAATGTTATATGTCTTAGGCATGATGCCTCAGTGCTTGTTATCACTATAAACTGCCAAACTGCAGATATCATGGCATTATGAATACAATTGTTAAAGCTAAGTTAAAAATTAAAAAAAACCCACAAATACAAACACAGACCTTGAAGACAGAACCTCAAATGTAATACACAACATATCTTCTGGTAATGATGTAATAGTATACCATGATTGCTTCCTTAATATTCAATTTCTTCAGCATCAAAGAGTGAAATGGAAAGGCTGATGGAAAACTGAAAGTATTAAGTCATGGCCTTGACATTGAAGATAGCATCCCAATATGGTATGCAATGAACCTTCTAGTGCTGATGTACAAGTATACCATTTTTCATCCTTTAATATCAAACACCTTTAAAGTTACAGAGCAGACATGAAAGTTCGATGGAAATGTCTATTACTGAGCTATGACCCTGACCTTGGTCACAGAACACCCAATGTGATGTGCAACACATCTTCCAGTGATCTTGTATAATCATACCATGTTTCATCCCATATCCTCAAATGGTTTCAAAGGCATCGAACAAATGTGATAGTGCAATGAAAGCGTAAAATATTAGGCCATAACCTTGACCTTCATGACCCAATGTGGTACATGGCACACCTTCTAGTGCAACCTTGTACTGAGATACCTCAGAGTGAGGGAGTACTGTACTGAGTGAAAACTGTGAAACTGGCCCCTCAGTAACCAAGCCTCTTTACAAACTGGCCCCTCAGTAACCAAGCCTCTTTACAAACTGGCCTGGTATAATCAAAATTCTATAAATTGGCCACCTCTACATAATGTTAGTCCCAACATTGTCCACTTTACAAAGTAATACAGAATCCAATTCTTATATTAGACTCTTTACACAGAAAAATGCATCACACACACACACACACACACACACACACACTCCAAATTAACATACCTCAAAAAAGAATGGGTAAGCATTCGGGCCTAACTTCTTTATTAACCTCTCCTGTAACCGTGTCAATGGTTTTGGGTGTTCCTTAACTGGTGGGTAAACTTGCTGAGAGGCCAGAAAAAGATCTTTACGGAAAGTGAGACCCAAGACATCCAAGTCCTCCCTTCCATAACGAAAAGCTGCCAAAACATGAGCAAAGACTTTCCTATCTTTGAGGTATTCTGGATCAACGAGGATTACGCCATCTGGAATTAAAATATTATATTTTTTACAAAATGGCAACCAATTAAGATTCAGATATATTTTTTGTTATCTCCCTTTAATACACATGTATTGCAAGGATGCTGCAAATCATAAAAGAAATTTTTTTAGTGTCATAAAATACTTCTTAGAATTTCTTTCAGTTTTTAAATATGCAGAGTTAGTAATTAATTTCTAAATTTCTGGATATAAATCATTTTTATCTTTGCGCAATGAAATGCTAGGATGAACAGAATTCTAGTTAATAAACAAGTCAAGAACAGGCCACAACTGGAATGAAACTGTCCTTTGCATTTTTATAACCAATTAAATGACTCAGCTCCACAAGTAAAAACTTTGTTTTGATTCAGTTATTCACATGAAGAATTGATTTGGAGGCATGAAGAAAGATAAATGAAGCAACAAACATGTGGATAAATGGACTTAGTGTGAGGTGGGTGTAAATAGGATAATGTGGAGAGAGAAAGTTGAGCTAGGTTGCTTCTACCAGCAAATAAAATCCAACTGAAACGGTCACCTCTTAAAATAGAAACAATCTCTTCATAAGACAGGTGATTCTTTAATGGTATATTTTCAAAAAAAAGGAGGTTCCTGGGACACAGAAAACTATCTGTTTAATAGAGATGATTTCCTAAATCAGATATTACAGATGACATTTCAGGCAGATCTGACTGGAAATTAAAAAGTGGTATTTCTGTTAGCAGTCATTTTTCTGATGAAAAAAGAAAAATACAGAGAAACAATTTTATCTACTGATAATAAAGAATATTATGACAAGAATTATGGAGGACAGATGCATATCCCTTGATATTTCTAAATTATGATCACTTGATCCACCCCTTGCAACCCCCATGCTAAACCTCAGTCGAATCTCAAGATATAAGTATGTATTCCAAGTCGGATACAAATTGGATCAGAAATCTGGCCTCCAGAATGGTAACAATCTCAGTTAATCCGATCCAAATTTACATCATTAATATGCATGGATTTCATTAATTACTGAAATCATCCTAGGTCTTGATGATAAAGCCCAAACTTTAAGTCCAATCAAAATCAGATTGGAAATATGGCTTTCACGGTGGTAACAAGATCAGCCACTCTGGTGCAAGATCAACTCATTATTATGCATGAATCTCACTAATGAACAAATTCATCTGAGCATTTAATGATACAAGCCCATATGCCAAGTTTGAACAAAAAAATGGCTTCCACACATATTGTTCCCAAGCTCATCCAATTATAAATATGATAATCTCATTAGCATGCATGAATGTTGCTCATTATTAAACCGTCAGAGTGACACACTATTATATAAACATATATTCTATATTTGATCACAATCAGATGAGAAATAAGACCTCCTGAGAGGTAAGAAAATTAACCAATCTGATGCAAGATCACTCATAAATATGCATAGCTCTCTCTCATTACCTAATTTGTCCATGATTTTCATCATATAAACTCATTGTCAAAGTTTGATTTAAATCAGATCAGATATATGGACTCCTGAGTGGTAATAAACAATTAATGATGGACCTTACTGCAACCTCCTTGGCCTTATTTTAGGTGAGCTATTAAAGGAATCCATAACATGTAAACTGTGTAGAGATTTGTCATGATGGGTCATCAAAGTTACTCTAATTAGAATTGACAAACTATCCATAAAGGAGCTGAAAGGAAGAAGATGGAGGCCACTTTATCAAGCTATGCATTAATGTCGGTTTAATGAGCAAGATATTGATCCAGAAGTTTTGTGCAATTAGTGTCCACATTCCTGGTATGAGCCAGTACACAGAAACCCGTCTCATTTTCAGCCTTGTAAAGCCAGTGGCTGCGGCATTTACTTAAGGGTACCAGTCCTAGGGTTTAAGTATCATATATATTTGCTTGTAAGTTGGATCCAACTGCAAACTGCATAGACCCAGATCTGCAGTCACATGATGTACCTGCATACCTAGGTGTATGCAGTTTGTTGGGAGTATTCAATGGTACAAACAACAAAGACCCTGATCTGCCAGTGCATTTTGTGATGGCAGATCAGGGTCTACATTGTGTCCAATTCATAAATGGAGTATATAAAGAGTTATTAAAAAGAATGTCAAAAATCCTTACTTGAACCTGACATAATGGAATAACAGACCTGATAATGTCTGGAAGTGAAATTGAGAAAATAAATTTGTTGACTGCAAGAAATTCCAGGACTCATGATTTTAAGTTTATTGCTTGATGAAAATCTGCAAATCCTGTCATGTCCAAAGGCTAGGATATTTGTTGTAAATAAAGCCCTTACAAATCCTTAGAAATCACTACAGTTAACTAGAGACATGTATCTCTAACTGTCTTGAGTTAATCAACAGATTGGAACAAGTCTTCATCATACATCCTGACCCTGAAATAAATCTAGATTATTCTTAAGTCATGAAACTGCATACTATTACACCATGTTATCTTGGAGGGCAACAGCCTAGTCCTGAGATATCTTGGTTTATGCACTCTACCTAAAGAGTTATTTCCCTATGGGCATGCAACAAACTTAATGATGTTGTTATTGTTTTGGATTTAACACCATTTTCAACACATGGTAGGTTATAAATGGTGGCCAATATAACTGGTGGAGAAAGAAACCAAAAACCATAAAAACCACAAATCAATGGTAAGTTACTGGCAAAGCTTTCTTGCATTAACCACATTAATCAACACCTGTTTTCAAGCCTTAATTACACCAGTTGGCCTAACAAAAAGTCAGTCCTGTGTTTTCCAATCATAGGTAAAGATTGTATGTGAATTAAAGGAACTGTTAAAATGTGATCAAAATATCAACATGTGTAACAATAACAGAAAAATCAGTAATAATGTGTACATGAAGCAACAGAGTGAGGATATGGTAATTCTGTGTGGAACTTTTTATTTTATTATTTTGTTTTTTGCTAAATAGCTACACTACATACATGTATCTACTAAAAAATGTAAAAATATGCTACTACTACTAATACTAATAATGCAAATGCTATTTGCTGCATAGTACATGCATTTATCATGAACCAAGTTTGAGAGCTGAACCTGCCTTCAGAAGTCACCTGTCTACAAAAGTCACTTTCACCTTTTCCCATGGGTTGCAGACAGATTTGACTGCACATCCTCAGTGTGGAGAATTGTCAGTAAGACATGGTCCACTCATGTGCACCTTACAAGTGCCTGCGCCAAACAGTCATTTTTTTCATAGCAGACATTACACCTGGACATGAAATCAGGGTGGGAGAATGGTATTTGGCAACAAGTGACAGGTAAGTACTGCATAATTAAAATTATTCGTATCCCCCACCAAAATACTAAATTTTAAAAGTAGCAATAACTTGCCTGTCGCAATTGCACAGCTGAATTTGTCAGTTTGGTGGGTAGGATGGTGTGTTATAACTGATAACAAACAAAAATGGAGTCTACTCACCATCTCAGTGTAGGATATTCCTGACCTCCATGCAAAGAGAAGAGGCATATGTGTATTATTGATGTCAGAGATATGCTATGACGGACATGTTTTCATTGGAGACATTGACATGTTGACCCTTAATCTTGTCAATGCACCCTTGCAATGCTAGAAATAATCTTTTCATTTCCAAGTTGTTAGTGTGGAGTAGCAAATCATCCCAAGTCCGATTACTCTGGACAATTACACCCTTTGCCTCTAAACAACTGCCACTAGTCAGAATATTACACACCAGCAAACAGATAAGAGTGAGGGTAAGCAGCATGCGTGAGGACCCCATTCAGAAATCTGTCCCAATTCTTCTACCAGTGCAAATGGTGATGAAAGTCTAAAAATCAGAGCTAATACAGAATCTCTGTGGGGTTTACTCCTTACAATATGGAGGAACAGTAGAAGGCACATATAGAAATGTCCTAAGGGAACCAGATCTACAGTGGCATTCAAGGTTCCCAATAGGGATTGGTAAAGATGAGCAGACAATGAGTAATGCCTTTAGAAGTGCCAGGATTCAGTCTATCCATCCGATCCGGTGGAACTTGGCCTGAGTTCTGGTTCATGAGGAAGTTCAGACAGTTGTCAAAACACTGGAGAATCGGGGTTCCCAGAAATCAAAGGTAGGATGCTACTATTCCCATAACTCTGGTGAAGACTCTGGGTGTGAAAATGATTCTGAACGGTAAAACCTGGAATTGAAAAACTTCCTGGTCTAAGCAAAACTGGAGGTATTTTTAACATGGAGGAAAAATCAGGATGTATAGACATCCTTACGGTCAATGGAGACAGTCCAATCTGATGAAGTGGTCTCCATCTTGAAACGTGCCTCCAAAAGTAACTGGATTAGCGGGAAGAATTTAATCACAATACAAATTTTCTCCTTCAGGCTCAATGCTGACTTTGATGCAGACCTGACTGAAGAGGAGAAGGTCTCATTGAGGTTGTGAAATGAACAATGGCTGCATCCTGGTTGATTGAAATTTGCCAGAAGCAGGTGCGAAGGATCTATTCTGATGATCCTTTAGATCTTCTGAAGCCATGTTGGGGATGAGTAATCCAAAGAGAGTACTGGCTTCCAATGGAGCAGCCCTTAAAAGGTATTTACTATGGTTAAGTAAGACCTTTGCGGAGTACAGCACAACATCACAGCGGTGCCAATAAAGCCACTGCAACTGAAAGTGAATGTCAGGACATCTTGCCCATAGGTTCTAACACATGCTGTAATGCAGATGGGTTCAGGGCAGGCAGCTTCACAATATTAAATGATTTAGCTGAGAAAAGGTCAGCATGGAAAGCTATAGTGACCAGAAGCCAGACCTGCTTGATGACTTCAATTGTTGTAATGGGGGTATGTACCAAGGCAACAGTTGTAATACTTGGGATGCACCTGCATAAAAATGGGGATGTTTAGTGGGCCACTTCATGGAATATACATGGTAACTTGAGGCAGAGACCATAGGTCTCAAGGTAACAGGCGGAACAGACCACCATTTATGTTGCTGAGTCAAGTCCTGATCTGTGCAGAACATCTGTGATATTTCCTTGATTGTTGAGGAATGCAGAAGAAGCAGGAGACCTGATTTTGTTCAAGGCCTGGAGCTTTTTTTCCAAAATTAAAGGATCTTCTTGGCCTGTGTGCCTGATGATTTTGGGCACACGCCCATGGACAAGATCTCCTTTTTATCCAACTGAAACAAGCTGGTGGGCCTGATAAGATGCAGCTCTTTCGACCTCAAACTAATTTAGTCGATGAGGATAGATAATGCATCTACAACACTCTGAGGAGGAGAGTGGCTGGGCATCACAAGTCCTTCACGGGAAGTGACACAGGAGCAATCTGCACCATTTCCCATACTTGTTCATCATTGTGAGTAAGGGCTCAATGTGTTCTAGAAGTTCCACGATGACAATGAAACTGCTTGTCTTTCGTCCATGATGTTATTTATACCTCCTGCCTTCTTGATGGATAAAACATGATCAGGAAGTGATGGTGGGACATCAACCATTTCTTGCATAAAATTAAACATTCACATATTATCAGACACTATAAATATTGGAAAAACAAGGAAGAAAATCTGCATGGCCTGAAAGTCTTGAAAAATTCCATAATTCATTGCTTTTTGGAGCCAAAATGACAGTCCATCATCAATAACATTATTGAGTACTTTTCTGTTAGATATATATTTGATAAACGTGTTTAATAAGACTTGCGATGTCTGGAGTCAACCACTAGCATGCTTAAAAACCAACTGATGTGACACTGAGAAAAGGTTGAGATGTATGCATTGTGAAAAATATTTGCACACCAAATATTCTTATGTATATTTAATTTATATTATGTGTTAGCCTTTCTCAATGATTAAAAATTAGGTATATTTGTATTTTGTAAATGATCTTATTCCAAAATGAAGTTAATGGTATACCTGACTAGTAACATTTATTCTGTAAACAACATAATAATGTACATAGCTAATATTTCACTATGAGTATAGATTAAATATTCAGATTGTTATTAATGGAGGAAAACATGTTTATTTGAATCTGAGTCTAGGACATCAGTTCTCCACTTGGAAATTCCTAACCTTGTTGACAACTTTGAAGGTTTTAGATAGGAGATTGACCTACTGTGTCTCTATTACTGTGTCTAAGCTTTTCGTTATATAATGTTGTTTACTTGGAAAATGACTAATTCTTGACTGAACATCTGAAACAGAATCAATGTTATTGTTGTGTTCAGTTTTTAATTTGGGTGCATTTATTTTTTTAAATTATTATTCGCTGGAATTACAAACTGCTCAAGAATATTTTGGAATTTAGACAAGGACATTTTGGATTATATTATTGTGATACAGAAAAAGATTTAACACACTGTCACATTCCAGGTCATTGGCACATCCACATGTTCAAGACTACGGACAAATCAACACATTCAATATTGGAATTTATTTGGAACACCACTGGAATTCAATTGGAATTTCATATATTTTGTGCTTGTGATAGAAGTTTAGGATTATTTGGGATTTGATTCACAATACTGTAAGTTCTTTTTAAATTTTCACTTTGTATTCATGGGAAATAAATTATTAATTAAAGTTTACAAAACTCTTTTCTGTTACTTAGTTTAAGACCACAGAGTCGAAACAATATACATAGATCCTAGGTAGAGATAATGTCTTTAAGGATAATATGAGTAAAAAGAAATAGAATTTGCTTGAGAACATAATGTTAAATCATAATCAATGGGTGTTTGTCAGTTTTAAATGATAATCATTTTTAACTGAAAAATACCCAATTATTTTAGTAAAAATCTAATTTCACTCAATTAATTTTAATTTTAGGAGTGAAAAACCCAATAGTTCTAAAAGTTATCTATGATTCTGAGATGAAGGACAAAAGGTCATCCAATCAGCTCTTTTAGACTATGACCTGTTAAGCTAAAAACTGTGGAGACATTGCAATACTCAGGTGAAAATTTGTAACTGTATGTTACAATGTGACCTACAGGTATTTTATAAAAGAATATCACACAAAATCCAAACATTGTTCTGCTAGATTAATAATTAGGTTTACCTAAGAGGATCAAATTTTTATTTTGACATATCTTAATTGAAAGTTAGTAAATCTAGTCTGCCAGAATCTTTCCATTCTTCCATTCAAATCTGTAACAAAAATGGTACCAGATCAGAACCAAACTTTTACTTTTTTCTTTAAAAGAAGTCATCTTGATCACACAAAGCTTGATACTGCTTTCAAATGCATTTAAAGACAACATATTTGGATTCTCCAACATGTGTTTATTATCAAGGAGCTGACAAGCTAGCAGAAAGATCCTCCACTTATATTTATAATGACATTCTATTTGATCCTTTTTATTGAAAATGGAATAATTGGGTTCAGTGTAGGATTAATTTCTGCATCAATGCAGTAAATAAATTGTCAATGGCCTGCTCCAATATAACACCTATCCATATGACATGTCAAAACAAATGAGGCAAATTTTATTCATCTCTGCACCCATTATTTTCCTGGCTGTAAATTCAGCCCATTATCTATTATGTAGATCAGCATTTGACTTAAAGAGACTGGTACTTTTAGCTAGACTGCTAACACATCTGATGCCTGCAAATTAATATCTAAGAGCAACAAATGCAAACCATTTACACAACATTCAAACAGACATGTTCACCAGGGGATTCGCTGAACAAGCTGACAACTTCATGGCAGAAAATTTACAAATTAATAAATCAAACCTCAACCATCTATAAAGACTTTTCTCTTTTCATCCTGTTCTCAATTAAAACCAAATAAAATGAACTTGTGGAAAGAAATCTTTGTGGCAATAATTTTTTCTTGGTTTTAATGGCACTATTTACACATTATTCTCTATATCATGCTTCAGAAATCAGAGTTAAGTACCTCTCCCAAACAAACACTGAGTCAGCTGACCTGTATTGACATGGATGGGTATTGAACCTATAACCCTTGAATTACATGTCTGATGCTCAACCAAATGCACTACCATGGCTAAAATCAGCAGCAGTTTATACATCTTGGATTGCTGCTGTCAAAAATTTTACCCTGTCTCCTAGGATAAAGTCATCACAAGGAAGTAATTGTAAATGTGTAATTTTACCCTGGCTGTGAGGATAAAGTCAGAACAAAGAAGTAATTGTAAATGTATAACTTTAAACTGGCTCTGAGATAAAGCCAGAACAAAGAAGTAATTGTAAATGTATAATTTTATCCTGGCTCCAAGGATGAAGTCAGAAAAAAGAAGTAATTGTAAATGTTTAATTTTACCCAGGCTCCCAGGATAAAGTCAGAACAAAGAACTGTAATTGTACATGCAAAATAATGACACTATAAATAGATACACATGAAATGATTTTCATATACATATCTTCAGATGTTAGGTTTGTAAAATGGATTCAGGTTTGTATTTAAACCTTCTGTACACGGCTGGAAGTACATGTACATTGGCTGGCACTAGAGTAAAGGTACATTACATGTATTTAATTGAATTGAAAATTTGGAGTAACATTTTGACTTCTACACAAACCTTACTATTTTTCGCAGGCAATCTATCATATATATGCTTTTGCTGCCAGTAACTGACTGAATATGATATCACACAGAGATCAGGGTCAAATGCAGTGTGTGTGTGTGTGTGTGTGTGTGTGTGTGTGTGTGTGTGTGTGTGTGTGTGTGTGTGTGTGTGTGTGTGTGTGTGTGTGTGTGTGTGTGCACGCGCGCGTGCGTGCGTGTGTGTGTGTGTGTGTGTGATTTGGATTTTTAGTGTAGCTTTAAAAATTTTTCAGTCATTATCCCTACGATGTCTGTATTGTGGCAGTTTATAGCGATGTCTATCACTGGGGCATCATGCCACAGACACGTAGCATCATGTCCCACCCAGTCACATTATCCTGACACCAGGCCAACCAGTCCTAACACTAACCTCTTAATGCTGAGCGCCTAGCGAGGCAGCTGTAAGTACCATTTCTTTTATAAGTCTTTGGTATGACTTGACTGGGGTTCGAACCTGCTACCTCCCTTATCCAAGGTGGATGCTCTAACCACTAGGCCAATGAAGCAATGGGTGAAATATTAATGTTGATTTTTTTTAACATTCAATAGTATAAACTGCATAGTGAGAAATTACTAAAGGACAAATGCATACATGTGTTTTTCCATTAGAAAAATACCAAAACCAAAACAAAACAAAACCACATGAAATACTGGCCCATCAATTTCTGGCCCCTTCCAGAAAATATCAAGGGGCCACTGTCACCATATCAATGGGTCCCAGAATGAACCCTGAAATATAGTTTTAAAAAGTGTTTGTTATTCCAGTTTGTTTACTTGCATTGCTTGGTAAATACAGTGCAAACAAATTCCTATCCTTTAGAACAAAACAGAACCAGATGTGAAACTAACTGTTCCAACTTCCCAATATACTCGTTTTACAACACGAAATTCCAAATTCTGGGAATGGAGGCCCCAAAATTGTGGAACCATATCTGAGTGCTTATTTCAGACGAAACTGATAAAACAATTCAAAAAAGTTTTATTCTTCTACAAGTCTTGTTGAGTAAAGTAATGAAAACTGAATAAATTTCACATATTAATCTTAAATGAGCAAAACTGAAAGATTCTATTTATTACAGAACAGAGATTGATTTTACTCAATAGAAATCAAGATAGCCTAGCAAAAAATACTTAGAAATACAGTGAGATGCAATGAATGCGTAACTTCTTTAGCATGATGTCAACAGGTGTTTTAATGAATTTGTGATCTATGGAGAATACTACCCAAACAACACTGTTAAAGCATGTAATAAAATTCATAAACTCCTGAACAACCATTTCTGTAACTTCATGGCTGGGTGGAAATCTCAAATGTGGATGTGACAATTTTGCAAATGGCTCTCCTGAATGCTGGGGTTATTATGGACCAAACTCTAATGGAATCTGATTTATGCTGGGGTTATTATGGACCAAACTCTAATGGAATCTGATTTATGCTGGGGTTATTATGGACCAAACTCTAATGGAATCTGATTTATGCTGGGGTTATTATGGACCAAACTCTAATGGAATCTGATTTATGCTGGGGTTATTATGGACCAAACTCTAATGGAATCTGATTTATGCTGGGGTTATTATGGACCAAACTCTAATGGAATCTGATTTATGCTGGGGTTATTATGGACCAAACTCTAATGGAATCTGATTTATGCTAGGGTTACTGTGGGACCAAACTCTAATGGAATCACAAACCAGTCTGCACTATGATTTAAGACGCATCATGTTAAGTGATGCTGCCTGGTCAGAATTTGATAAATTGTTTCCCAGATAAAACATTAGATGAAACTCCTTTACTTTACAAGATGCACCAAGTTAAGTGATGCCGCCTGATCAGAATTTGATCAATTGTATTTCTCAGATAAACATTAGATGGAACCCATTTACTTCACTATGCTCTGTGGTCTGCTATATAAAAAGTACAGGCTATCCTGGCATTTCAGACTGTGAGATACATTATAACATCCAGTCAACTTACTTTTTTTCAAAACCGAAATGCATCCTTATTCAATGCGATTTACACAAATTAGATCCATGGCACATCATTAGATATCGACACATTACCAAGCTATACTACTAGGGGCATGGCCTGATCCAGGGGCCAATGTTGTGGCACTGTGAATGTTTATGTCTCTTCATGTCCAGTTAGTATATATGGCTTTATGGCATGGACTCCGGCCATTTCTTAGTTATGAGCTTCTACTTTGACCCAGGGCTTGTGTGGATTTCATCTCTTCATGCCCATTCAATTAATTCATTATTATAGGGTAGGGAACTTAAAACAGTTTTCAAGTTATGACCCTGGGGAAAATACCCCCCACCCAAAGAGTCTGTATTTCTGGTTTTGTCTTCTCATGTCCATGTTTATTACAGGGTGGAGATCTTGACAGTTGCAAAGCCCAAGATACGACACACTGGCAAGTTCCTTTCCCAAGGAGAACAACCCAGTGTCTGTATTTGTACATGTCTGATTTCATCTGCTCATATACTTCACCAATATGTGCATATATAGTGGGGTTCTCAACAATTTCCAAGCAAAAGACAGACGGGTGACATTATGCATCTCTAGGGAAAAACCTGTGGGTGTGATCAAAAGAACCCTTGTCCTTGCAACAATGATACAAATTTAGACATACATCAACAATATTTAAGAAATTACAGTATTTGAGATTTTAAAAAAAGCCCCCATTCCCTTAGCCTCACACACAGGGTTCATGTAAACTTCTTAAAGCTGTTGTCCACCTCTACAAACCCACCATCAATGATATCCCAAAATTTAAAGTCTGTTCACAAGAATTCTCGTTATCATTTGAAAACCAAAACAGATTCCTGCCCAACCACCCAGACAAACATAACACCCACTATTGCCATTGCAAAATGAACTAGAAGATCAGGGTCAACAAGATGGAATGAATAGCATCGTGTTCCTGAACTGCTAGGTACATTATATGACAGAAGACTCCCTGCAGGGGTGGGAATACACAAGTCTAATGCACATCCTGCAGCTAATGGAGGCAGAGACAATGATGGCTCAGAGGTCAGCTTGCCAGACTTGCAACCAAAATGATGTGGGTTCAAATCCTAACACTGGATCAACATGGTTGGCTTATGTGGTCAAGGTATTTTATTTTGATTGCCTTCGCATCAAATAACCTGCTTGTGTTGCTGTGTCACAAAACAAAAAAACAAAAAGGAACATCCGATATGGATCTGTTCTCTGCACTGTTCCTCAAACAATATGTAAGAGCATTATGGTAAAGAATGGATAAACTGAACACCAAACAAATTTCCCCTTCTTTCATTTCTTTTCTTGTACCGAAGGACCCCCTTGATCATGCCACTATTCTAAATGATCCCTAGCAATTAGTAATGTATTCTGATTGTGGGAAGCTAATATGAGTATGCATTCATACTATTTAATTTGGCAAAAAATGCAAATTATACAGTGGTAGGTCAAAGGACCCATCCAGTTTTGTGGTTGTAAAGTGCATCATAAAACCACAGGCATATATAACTGAGAAAATTAAGGACCTTTTCAACCACAATTACTGGTACTACTTGGTATCTAGACCAATAGGTTGTCGAGTCCTTCTGTTAATTTTACTTTCATTTTTAAGCTTAATATGAAGATCTATACCAACAAAAAACAAACTTTGGGGTCACCTGGATACCCCTGACAGCTAAATTTTGCCGAACACTTAAAAGTGTACTTTATGATTATATAGTACTAAAGACAGAGCTTTGAGTGTGGCTTCAGCAACTCAATTCTCTTCCATTAGGCCGGAAACTGTGACCCATTAATGGACTTCCTTCAGGGAGAGAAAGCAAATGATAGTTGTTACTAGAAGGGATTTGTTTTTGAAAGCAAAAATGTCTCATTCTACCCTTTCCTGCCATGACAATTAATGTCATTCTGTTACAATAGTACTTGACAGAAGAGACAAATCTAGTAGAGTGAATAAAATGAAACTGAGGGTATTATAGCAAGTCACAATGTTGAATCAGGTTACATTTGTGTGCCAATGGTGCAGAAACAATTTTAATGATGTAATACTACCCTAGGGGGTGGGGGGTGGGGGGGTGCGTGTATGTGTGCATGAGAGAGAGAGAGAGAGATTTGGTTTTTTAACAATTTTTCAGTCATATCACTATGATGTCTGCTGTGTGACAGTTTATAGTGATGTCTAGCACTGGGGCATCATACCACAGACATGTAGCATGATGTCCCACCCAGTCACATTATCCTGACACCAGGCCATTCCATCCTAACACTAACCTCTTAATGCTGAGTGCCTAGCAAGGTAGCTGCTAGTACCATTTTAATAAGTCTTTGGTATGACTCAACTGGTGTTTGAACCTGCAACCTCCTGCATCTGAAACAGATGCTTTAACCATTAGGTCACCGGAGCAGTCTACCCTATTGCCATCGCATAGATGATTCTTTCCCGGGAGGAAAATACCCTTATATATGATCAAAATTTGTCTTCCCATTAGGGTGAAACAAAATATCCCAGAACAATGGATTGCCCCTGGGACACATTGTACATACTTGCCCATATGTACTTATCCTTCATGTTATTCTGTGTGAGCTGACTATCTTAGCAGGCCATCAGTGCAAAGCGGAAGAGGTAATCTGGCAATTGCAACAGGCAAGTATTACATCACTAAAATATATTTACCTCCTCGAAAACCACAAATTATATTTTTCTTCCAAAAAGAACAGAAGAAAATTGGCCACAGCACACACACAGGGACAGCTAGGACTGACATGTTTTCTACTACAACAATCACAAAAAATTCTCTATTTGACATCATACACCTTAAATGTAGATCTTCTCTTAGACTGAATTATGCATCTGGCAGCTTTGATCAAAAATTTTTCTTCGTGGATAGATCGTTTGAAATGAGTCAAGTGTGAAGATGGGGAATCTGTGGGCTGTTGCGTTGGAGAAAACCTCTGTGCTGTTACAGGAGGTCCCTCTTCTGAGAAAATGGATGGATCACCATCAGATCGAGAATATCATTAACCATGATTGCTGGAGCCAAAGAGAGACAATCAGAATGAGCAGAGCCATGGAGCACCTGACTTTGTGTAGGACCCATTGAATCATTTAAAGGTTGAGATGTCATAAATGAACAGACAATCCCACTTCAGGATGAAAACATCCACTACATAGGCCATCTGGTCAGGGACTGGAGAAATGTGAAAGAGAAGCCTGTTGTTCAGCTTGGTGGCAAACAAGTTCACCAAGGGTGTTCCCCAAACATGGAACATGGGGTCTGCTATGGACTGGTGAAGTGACTATTCAGTACAAACTATCTTCCCTTTCCTTGAGAGACTGTGCCAAAATGTCCTTCCTGCCAAGAATGTGGCAAACCTGGAAGAAGATTCCTTCTGAAACTGCCCAACAAGAGGTTCCAAACCCCCAGATGCATGCATGCCTCCTTGTTTCCTGAGGTATTCCATCACTGATGTGTTGTCAGATGAGACCACTGCATAGCAGCCTCTTATTTGGTGGACACACAACTGAAGGTTTTAGATGTGGAGGAAATCCCAACTGAGAGAAAGCAGAGCATTCAATGTGTCCCCGTGTGGTCTCGAGGTCACTAAAAGAAGAAACTGGAGCAGATGAAAGTGAAACCTGCCAAGCAGAGAGAAAATGACTAGCTGACAACTCTGTCTTAATTCTCAGTGTCTCCAAAATGGGACAGGACATGTCTGTGCTGCCCAGAGCGATACAGACTAACCCTCAGTTTGTAACAAAATTCATCCCCACATAAACAAATCTTGAGATGGATTCAGCTCAGGTTTCTCTAAGTTTGATAGAAGACCAAGCCTGGTCACTGTGGACCAACAACAAGATAGTAGTCTGATGGAGTCAACAAATCATCAAAATATTGGGGATTGGGATACCCAATGGGCTTAAATAGGCTGCAATTATGATATATTAATTGAGTAAAGTTTCATTACAAAATATCTTCAGTGGTTAAAAAATAATAAACATGAAAAAGATACATGTCACAGAATTTACATTTTGTGTTGCTCTAACCTTGACCTTGCAGCAGAGGGCATGGCCAAAGTAGGCAAAATTTCATGAAAATCTCTAACTTTCTTGGAATTTATGGGGTGTTGTAAGGATGTGGAACTAAGATACTATCATACACATGAGCAAAGCTTCATAAAAATCTCTGACTTTCTTGTGCTGTAAGGATGTGGTACGAGGTAAGATGCATAGTTATACAGTTTGACGACTGTAGCAAAACTGAGCTTGAAACACAAAATTTAACTAAGTCAATGAAGCATGAAATATGGGTCAAAGTGTCCAATGTTTGTGATGCAGGTGTAGTACTGTCATGATGCATTACCTCAGGAATTTTCATGATTACAGATATGACAGTATGTATTACTAGGTGCAAAAAAAATTGAGCTAAGCTCCAAATAATTACCAAGAACATACAAATAAAGTACATGAATAAAGTTAGACCCTTTTCACCTCCCCAGCAACTGGAAACAATACAGACTCTGATCTGTCAATGCAAAATGTACAAGCAGATCAGAGTTTGTTGTTTGTTTAATTGATTAATCCTGATAAACTCCATAGACTTAGGTCTGCTGAGTATATATGGCACCACTTCCAGATCAGTGACAATGTCCATTCAAGATAATTTAGTAATTACATGTTTACTACATGCAAGGATTCACCAATACATATCAAGACTCAACAGACTTTTGTTCCTTACATCTATGGAGGATAATATTGGCTTGAAATTGCTTCTAAGTTGCCAATCACTTGGTTTATCTGGTGAGACTGATGCAATTCTGTGCTATTACTGCCATTTCAACAAGGCAATCAATGCCCTGAGCTAATCTTCTGGCTGATATTTTGCCATGAACAACCAATTAATTCCACTAATGCTTCTCATCTGTCTCCTGGTACTTCTCAACTGATATGCTCATGTTCAAAAGAACAACTATCCACCCACCCCCCTTTGCCCAAACTTTGAGAAACATGTTACAGACAGGTGGAATCTCTTAAAACAAGATCAACCCTACTTCGGATGCAAGGGTGAATCTGCACAGATACATAATGTGTTGTAAAAAAAAAAGGCTGCAATTTTCCCCCCCATGTTTGTTTAGTCCCAGCAGCATGAAAAATGTTCATTCAAAAATAAATCATTAAAAAATTGCTAACAGACAATGTTGATTAATGTGATATTCAGTCATTAGGCTGAAATTAGATCTTCATAAAATTAATTTCAAAATGTAACAGCTGTCAGGAATTTATTAAATGTGAATGGGATACTCGCTTCTCATAATGATTTCGTGTATACTGTATCAGTATAATCATGAAGCACTTTGTATCTGTGAATTGCTGGTGAGGGATACATGATCACATCCATTGAAAAAAAAGGCATTAAACATCCTGTTTATCAATTCTAGCACATGTTGTTATTGTTGTTTTGCATTTAATGCCATTTCTCAGAACAGGATAAGCTATACATTGTGATATTGTTTTGCATTTAATGCCATTTCTCAGCAAAAGATAAACTATACATTGTGATGCTGTTTTGCATTTAATGCCATTTCTAAGCACAGGATAAACTATACATTATGATGCTGTTTTGCGTTTAATGCCATTTCTCAGCACAAAATAAGCTATACATCGTGATGCTGTTTTGCATTTAATGCCATTTCTCAGCACATGATAAGCTATACATTGCAATATTGTTTTGCGTTTAACACCATTTCTCAGTACAAGATAGCTATACATGGTGGCCAGTATATCTGGTGGTGGAAGAATCTGAGAAAACCCCCAGTAAGAACCAAGAACCCATAGGAAGCTACTGGCAGCTTTCTCACATCATGCTCATTATTTACCCATGCAAGATCTTGATGATACAAGCTTATATTTCAAGTGTAACCAAAGTCTGATCATCAATATGGCTTCCAAAGCAGTAACACAGTCAGTCACATGCAAGATCACCCTCATTTACACATGTGGATATTGCTCATTACTGAACTCATCAGAGATCTTATTGATTCCAAGTTTGATCAAAATTGGATCAGAAATATGGCCTCCAGAGAATAACCAGCTCAGACAATTGGACACAAGATTGCTGATTATCGAATCCATTTAATGTCTTGATGATATAAACCATTCTGCAAGTTGGTCCAAAATCAGATCAGAAATGTTTTCAGAAGGGAAACAATCTCAACCACTCAGGTGCCAGATCACCTCAGTAGTATGCATTGATCTCATTCATTCTCGAACTGATCCAGAATTTTAATGATATATGCATATATTTTGTGTTTAATGAAAATCAGATAAAATATTATGGCCTCCAGAGTGGTAAAAAGCTCAGCCAATCAGATGCAATATAATCTAATTAATATGCATGAATTTAGCTTATTAATGAACTTGTCACAAATCTAAATGATATAAGCACATATTCCAAGTTTGATCAAAATCAGAATAGAAATATGGCCTCCACATTAGAAATATGACCTCCGGAGTGGTAACATGGTGAGCCAATCAGGCGCTAGATCACCTCATTAATATGTATGGTTCTTACTCTTTACTGAACTTGTCTGAGATTTTGATATGATAAAGATCCATATCCCAAACCTGATTTAAATTAAATCTGCGATATGGACTGTAGAATGGTAACAAGCAATTGTTGAAGGACAGATGGATGACAGACAATGCATGTAGGGCCATACCATAAGCATCCTTGGCCTTATGGTGAGATGAGCTAAAAACAAAAAAAAGAAATTTACATTCCAATGCTTATAAATTCAAAATAATATGAAATGTACATGAACTGAGAGCAGACTTAATACACGTGTATTATTTGAAATAAATCTTCTCCTGTGGAATGAAATTCCAAGATCCGAGAGGCAGATTTGTTTTAATCACAATAGAGGATTAGACACACTTTCCCGACAATGGATCGGGAACCAGAAAAAATCCTTCTTTAAATAAAAAGTGATAATGCTCTCTAGATGTTTTTATGATAAAGATACTCCATCTAAAAGGTTAAAGAACTTGGTTTAAAGAAATCATGATCATTTTCCTATCACTGCCTGCAACCTAATGAATAGGTCCACTCAATTTTTTTGGCAATCTGACTAATACAACAGGGTCTCACCCCAAATTAGGCCAATCCCCCACTCTTTGGAAACTCCATCAGGCTGGGTCACTGTTGTTGTTGTCATCAGCGAAATATGGTACTAAAACATGGAATAAGGCTTGGAAAAGACAGTTTTCTAATTAGTTTTGGAGTCAATGAAATTTCTATATAAAGATGAACACTTGCCACCTGATGTGTCAGAATTATGCCCAATTATGCTTGAGAAATCATTCAACTATGCTCTACTCACAGTTCTCCCACACTGTTTTCATTCAAGAATTAAATGCTGTAAATATAGTACAAAATCTGGCAGAAGGTGAAGAAAATTAATTTTCCCAATTAAAGCTGGAGTTAAGATCAGTCTTCTAAACATTGAGGATCTAATTTTGGCTTTGTGAAGCTTAATGCCATTTTTCAGCACGTGATAGGCTATACATGGGGGCCAGTATATTTTAGTGGTGGAAAAACCTGGGAAAACCCTGGAAAAAATCCACAACTCACAGCAAGCTACTGACAAGCATGGTCTACTATCAACATTGGTCAAATCAAGATTGATCTCATGCAGACAGAGGTGAGATGGGTGAGAGGTCTGTAAAGGTGATTGTATAAGACTACTTGGCTGCCCAGTTTTCAGAATAATGACAGTTCAAATCGCACAAATAGAGGTGTGATGTCCACAAACAAAGGTATGATGTGGAGTGCATTATTAATGAGAATACAATATGCCAACTTCAGGATGAACATATGCCAGCTGAGGAATTTTACGATGAAAAAAATCACATAGCAAATTTCATAAGTTAGTTATCTCATGAAAAGTCGGTCCATATAATTTATTTATCTTCCCGAGCATCATTTTGAAACATCAGCCACCATTTTTTAATTTTCATAATTTTTTTCAGTAACTGAAGTAAATATTTTTCCCTCAACATGCAGGATACCGATGATTTCAGCATCATGAATAGTATATTTTTTCTAATTCAATACACTTTCTTTTTTTAGCAATGCTGCATTAAAATTTTACATTACCATATTTAGCAAGAATTAAAATCACAAGCATGAAATGTGAGTTATGGCCATAACATAATCCTAAGCATAATTTTCACATCAACATGTCTTTGGATCAAAGATCCAAGTATATGTAAGAAAAGATTTAAAAATAAAATCGAATACATATTTAAAAATAAAATGTTTTAAATCATATGTCAAATTACATTTTCATGTCAGTTTTAGTTTTATGATGACAAATTCATAGGAGAACACTTTAATACTGATTGGGGAAAGAAAAAGTCGACGGATATTAACAACTTAAGGAATCCTTATTCGAAGTTAATTTTGATCTCTGTTTAAAAAAATGTCTACACTACACCTTGACCAATTAATGTTTATTTTCAAAACTCATGTGATTTGATGAAATATTTAGTAATTAAAATCTGGATTATTACATTTTTGCATTAACAGTTAATACACTCGTCATTACTTCATCATATCATCACCATTTATAGTTAAGATGTTTCCTCTTACCAATGTGTCCCGGCGGTGGAGACAAATTTTATTAACTTTTTATTTTATTTATTGACATTTAGAAACTGTATTTTTCTTTCAAGTCTATATAAACATACTTTATCCAAAGATGATGTTATTGTGGTAAATTAATTTTTTTGGTAAGAAAAATGTATGTGAAACAAACAGACATAGCAAACAAACACAGAGATGTGGTAAATAGATATGTACCAATCACAGATATAGTAAACAAACAGAGATGTACCAACACAGATATATATGGTATACAAAACAGTGATGTACCAAAAAAAGACAGAGATGTGGTAAATAGATGTACCAAAACAAACACACAGATGTGGTAAACAAACACACAGATTTGCCAAACACAGAAACATAACAATATAAAGATGCAGAGAGATGTGCTTACACAAACAGAGAGATGTTTGGTTTGTACCAAATAAACACAGAAAAACAAAACAAATAAAGATGTACCAAACAAATAAAAACATATCAAAGAAACAGAGATGAACCAAAACCAAAACATGCCAAACAAACACAGTTGTACCAAACAATGGCGAGATGTAACAAACACTGACAGTGACTTTCCAAACAAGCACATACATGTACCAAACAAGCACATACATGTACCAAACTGAGAAACAAAGACATGTACCAAACAAATAGATGTATCAAACAAAGAAAACAAAAACAATGAATATATGTAGCAAATAAACACACAGATGGACTAAAATGCATATTATGAGATCGCTGAACCGGGGTTTTCTGGTGGTGCTACCCATTGCATGCAGGGGAAATAACTGACTTTGATTCTCATGATGTTTCTCTCCACAATTCTCCAAAAGAGTCCAACTGTGATGGCAGATCTGGGTCTGTGCAGTTTGCTGCTGGACTTTAAAGCACTCTACAAGTCATTTTGGAATGGCTCAAAATGTTTGTATTTGTTTTCTTTCATTAAAACAGCTGTAGGCACTCAGCATTAACTCATTAACCCCAGGTGATTTTTGTCATTTCCCCCTGAAATGCCAGTAGGAAACACAATTTGGGGGCTACTTCTGAATACATCCAAATAAATTGTCTTGCAAGAGATTTTTGGTTAGCCTGCAGCCTAGTTGTGTTAGAAACACTGTTTTTCATTGGCTATTTTGCTCATGCATGTACAGAAGGGTAAAAGTTGGGAGTTCCTTTTGTTTTGTTTTTTTGCTTATTGGACCCATCATTTTTGTGTCCTGGCCATATTTTACTCCAAATCTCCATGTTATCCCACTTTTTCACAAAGGTTATCCTGTCTGTGTGCAGTTCAGACTGGTTTGCCATAGATCTGAGGCCAAAAACTCTAAACTACAGACAAAATCGGATTCGGATCACAAGCAAATTTTGGGTGCAAAATAATCAGTCTCAAAATATGTATTTTCCTCTGTGTTTTGTAACACAACTAGGAAGTCCAGATTATTTTGTACCATTGCAAAGCTACATCTGTCTATTACCCACTTTAGTGTATCTTTAATGACCTTGACACTACTACCTCCTGATGCTTAAACAGGGTGCCAGGGGGTTAATGAGATAAGAGGTTAGTATAAGGACTGATCAGCCTGGTGTCAGGATAATGTGACTGGGTGGGACATTATGCTACATGCCCCAGTGCTAGACATCTCTATAAACTGCCACACTGCAGACATCATAGCGATATGACTGAAATTTTTTTAAGCTATGTTAAAAATCTCAAAAAACACACACACACACACACACACACACACACACACACACACACACACACACACACACACACACACACACACACACACACACACTGTAGTGGTGCTGTGGTTTATCTTGCTTGTTCTAGTGATTACTTCTAACAAACCCAGATCTGCCGGCACATTATGCAACAGCATATCTGGGTCTGTGCAGTTTGCAGTTGGACTTAATAAACAAGTACATACAGTATTAATTTCTAGGAGAAAGCCTTTTTCAGTGATCAACCCAATTCCCATATTTTTAAAGAAATTTCAAAGGTGGGTTAATAGACTAATGATAGGACATAAAACTGCACACAAGATTTGCATGTCCAATCTGATCATCATCAATGGTAGTTTTTTTCTGATTTTAGTGACAAAATTAATTGGGAGACATCTTTTATCAGGTAGGTTTATAGTAGGTTTGATTTATTCTGGGATAAGAAGAGTCATGCAATGGGGTATATACTTGCTTGTAAGTCGAGTCCAACTGCAAACTGCAGAGTCCCAGATCTGACATCGCACAAGGCGCCTACAAATTTGAGTTTCTGCAGTTTGTTAAGAATAAATCAGTAGAACAAAGAACACAGACCCTGATCTTCTTGCGCATTATGATACAGAAGATCAGGATCTTTGTTGTTTGCAGTTCAACTCAACTTATAAGCGGTACAAACAGTATGTTAAACAGCCACTTTCAAACATGAAACTTTGCTTCAATATTCCAGGGAAAGCAAAGTGAATTTTGTCTTTCCATGCTCTGGCACCTACACCCACCCACCCCTCCATTTCCATCATTTATACTTTGATATAATGAGCCCCAAACAGTGAATCTTGTGTGGTTTTTAACTATAAAACACTTCTGTTTTACCAAAAACTTAACAATGGAGAAGTGCAACTTTGTGCTAGTTTAGTAGCATCTGGCACCCTCAAATAAACACCAAATCATAAATTTACAGTAAGCAATACAAAAATGAAAAACAAGAAAATGAGTAAAACTACAAGCATTTTCAAACACAAAACCACAAAAAAAGTTTTGAGGCTAGAAAGTATGAGAAGATTCATCAATTTATCCAAGATTTCAATTGAAAACACAGTGGGACGGATTGATCTGCGGAGATTTTAATTGAAAACACAGATGGATGGGTTGTTTTGCAATGATTTCAACTGAAAACAAAGCGGGATGGATTGAAACTGGAAACATGTTATGCAAAACTGGACAAGGACAAAGAACAGGTTTTGTTTATCAAAATGCCAAGGGTTGAGATGTTACAGAAACAGCTTCATACTTATTTTAATGTTTGTCTTAAGTTGAAACTTTGCCGAGATCGGTATATTAATGGAAAAGGGAGAGAAATATAAAATTTTCCAAACTCTGGAGGGGTGTGTGTTAATAATGGTGGTTATATAAACCTGAATTCTGACTGGGTAAGCAAATGGTTTGGGTTGTGTTTCCCAGGTGAAAAAGGTCTTGGTTCCGGGGGAAGGGCATACTCCCTCATAAAGATTTCCAATGGATGTGTAGCTGATAGTCTTTGACAGACACACACATGTAACCAGGAGTGTTCTGCTAAAAGGAAAAAAAGAAGCAAACCTCAACACTAAGGTACTGTGCCTTAATTTCATACACATTTTTTTTTATACAAGTCTTAAGATAACTGTTTGAATAAACTGGTCTTAATTGATATATAAATCATGTATGGTATGAACTGATCATTATTAGGTCTGTAGGATGTTTATGTTGATGAACTGTTAGTTAGCATATAATGTAGTTTAGACAAGAAGTGAATTTTTGTTTGATCTATTTATATAACTAAGATGTGAATTTATCAACCTATAAATGGGTTGTATTAACATTGAAGCAGCAATGTGGGCTATATGGGTATTTATTGTCAGTCATATGTGTGCACATGTCTGACATTTAGTCAAGACAGAGATTAACAGTTCACACTGCAGGGGCTTAATTGTCGTTCAGGGGCTTAATTGTCGTTAAGTGAGAGCAGGCCATGCTATTGGTCAATTAGTAATGGTAACTAGATCTAGTGGAGGAATACATTAATTTCATGTACTACATTAATTTTCTAATGAAAGAGAAAATTGATTATGTAGTCAAATACTTGAAACTAATTAGCAGATAGTGTCTCTTTTGAAATATGATACCAGTTAATTCTGCGAACAGAGACAGATGTATGATCAGTTCAGGATGTGAGAAAAACAGATTCAGTCAATATTTGTTTTAAAACGGAAATGACCAGTATGAGGCTGGACAGAGAGAGCCACCACTAAGGCAGTGACGCAAGAGGAAGCCAGAGGGAATAAGTCAAACCCAACCGACTAGTTGTGTTGAATCTGGAGAGTGACCTGCAGACATGCCAGACAATTAAGGTTCGAAACACTCACTCAATTTCATGACATTTGCAGTATCAATGTAATGGACTGATAATTGCAATTTACAACTTTGTATGAAATGATTTTTCTGGCAGATACGCATCCTACAATTTGGTCTTGTATGATTTTATTTTGTTTATCAAATTAATTAAACTATTATAATCTGTATATGGAGGCTCGTGTTGTTCTATGCTATATCTCTGCTCAGCTCTCCATTGATTCCATCCATTACTTTCACATATTAATACTCACTCGATCCGGGCTATAACACCATGGTGGATCACGCTCTAGATATTGATATCCACCATCACAGGCAATAATCCACCACAGTATGTCAATAACATTGGTTTAACAAACTACACAAGACAATGAAAGTAAGGTGAAACAATTCTGCATTTACTTACCTATAGGGTCTATGTGGGTCAAATGATCTATGAAATCCCTCTTTCCCAGATATGCTGTTATCTGAAGAAAAAAATATCAATCATTAGACAGAAAAAAAAAAGATGTAAACCACCCCCACCCCAAAAGCTTACATCCAATGTCATATATACTGTATAATATTGTTAACAGACTGGTAACAGATAAATATGGAAGTTGTAATTATATTTCTGTCAGAGAAAACTAAAGACATAGTGAACTTGATCTCATTTGTTGGCCGCATCAACTCAATATTAACAATTTTGTGAAGGCTAATGTTAAAGTACTTTGTGCAAAATAAATAAAAACATCTGTTCTGTGGAACCTATTATTCTTCCTGTCTTATTATCAAACTACCAGTACATCCTTCAACTACTTTTAATTAAACTGATTCATATCAGTTGATACAATAATGCAATACAACAGTATGTGGTGATGCAAGAAATCCATGTTAATACAAGTCCACAGCAATGCAACAGTCTGTGGTAACACAATAGTCTGTGGTAATGTAATAGTCTCTGGTAATGCAATATATGTACAGTAGTATGTGGTGATGCAACAGTCTCTGGTAATGCAATAGTCTGTATTAATGCAGTTCCATAGTAATGCAATAGTCTGTGTTAATGCAAGTCCACAGTAATGCAATAGTCTGTGTTAATGCAAGTCCACAGTAATGCAATAGTGTGTGTTAATGCAAGCCCACAGTAATGCAATAGTCGGTATTAATGCAATTCCACAGTACAGTAAAAGCTGTTATGAGCGACCCCTGCTATGAGCAACCACCTGTCATTTCCGACCACAATCGTAGTGCACGGATCGAGTTTATTATATAAACGCTCTCTTATCCCTTTACCTCATAGAGTGTATGGCTTTTCAGCCCTTCAATACGCATGTAGCAAAGTTACCTAGTGCAGTGCGCTATAAATAGAACACCTGTTACTTTTTTACTCCATACCCATAGGCCTCTTAAGCAGTGAAGTGTATGTTATGTTTAACAGCAATTTTAACCATTTTACGTTTTTGGTACACATACACTATGTATGGAAAGATTTAAGAGAAAAATCCGATCGTTATAACTATATAATTATTTTTCACAGAAGAAACTTTTATGTGCTTTAAAATCTTGAGAGAACTCGTTCACCGTCAAGAACGTGAAGCCACATGACCAACCGTAGCTGCTATTTCTCATACTCGAAATTTATAAGTTCTTTGTCTGCGTCTACATCACTAAATCAGCTGAATTTGATAATTTTATAAAAACTAACGGCTTCCTACATCAGTATCTGAGCCTTTGCCTTAGTTATTGAAGCTTTCATAGTTGTGATTCTAATCGTGAAAACTCGAGTAAGTACTGAACGAAATCTGCGACCTCCATTTTGGAGTAGAGAA